>VMOF01000111.1:11708375-11772307 GCA_011764245.1 Trialeurodes vaporariorum | reverse complement strand
TACATCAGTGGCGCTGCGTGCAATTTGGCAACGTTGTAAATTGTCCATTTAAACCCATGTAAAAGGTCGAATGCTAAGGTGTTCACCGAACACCCAATACTTCGATGTTTTTCAAGCGTTTAAATGGACGAACTGCAACGTTGCCAAATTGCACGGTACGCCACTGCTATACATTTACCTAGAGTGGCAGTCTCATGGGTAACCTGCGCAACCACCATGGGGGATTTTTAAGTTAGGTTTAAGCGTGTAATTTTTCTATTTATTCCCATGTATTTTGATGCGGCGACGACGCACAGTGAAGCGAGCTAATGAAAAATTCCTGACATGGCGCGGCGTGGCGACGTAAGGTGCGTACATCTATGTTAATACGCAACTCACAAGTTTGAAAGTGATTTCGTCGGTTTTATTGTAAAATTTCCAACCGAAAGTACCATTGATAGTTTGTTTTTTTACTGCAAAAACGCTCAAATTTGCATTTTTAGTCATATATATTTTGTCCGACGCGTCGTTGTTTGCATGATTTGAGAAATAAGGTCCTTAAATACTAAGCATATGTATATCCATCAGGACCTACAATAAGTACAGGTTTAAGGAGGTGATGACCTTTGTGAATATAATGTGATAGTCTGAGAACACGAAAGTTGCTGCTTTTTGGAATGGAACAGTAGGTTTCATGAAAATACACAATGGATTTACGATCCTGTGGAATCGGGTTATAAAGTTCATTGGCAAAATCAGAAACATGATCACGAATGAAATCTTCTCGGGTGATGGACGCGAAGCCTACATTATGTGGAACAAAATGCCGAGTTAATGATTCGCGAACACTACTGATAGTCAAACTGACACTTTGACGGCTCGGGTAATTGTATGCTAGGCATAACAAATCGTCAGAGCGGCCCTGACGTAATTTACATAAAAAAGTAAGAAGATCCTTCCTTTGTAATTGATCTCATTTGATCGTAATTCATGATAGGTAGACAAGATTCAGACAGTTCAAAAAATTGAATCCGGGTTAAAGAGGTCATAGATTGAAAATCTGCATCGGTTAAAAGATCGACTTCGACGAATTTTGAGGAAACTGTGTTTGCAGCATTACGAAGACGCTCTAACAATTCAGACATTTTCTCATGCGCCATAAAGTAAGGCCTTTTAATAAACTGTAAGCCATCCAGCAAATATGGAAAAACAAAACCTCTCTCATTCTAATGAATGTCTTAGCTCGTCACTCTATCAGGTTCAAATATATTTGACACTGAAGTTATCACTATTTTTAGATCAACTACACACTTATATTAAAAACGGCACTTATACAAAAAACAACACTTAAAAATTAGGAGACAAAAATAATACATTGTAACTGCACATTTCACCGGTAGTAATTTTTAATGGAAGGATTCACAGTCCTTTTCATACCTATTTGGGAAATTCGGAATTCAATAACACAATTTAGATGATCCTGCGAGATAAAAACACACTTTTCTAGAATGTCTTTGACGGGAATTAAAAAACAGTCTCCATAAATGTACCTTTCACACACATTAACTAGGGACACTTGTTCCAATTACCGTCAGACATATCTGAGGTCCTGAGGTTTTTTTTACCAGGGAAAAACATCAAATAATAGTCTCGAGTCACGTTTAAAATTGTCAACTTGAGCTCGAACTGTCTCACTCTGATTCACTCGCTCCAACACTTTTTTGATTGCGCAGTATTTACTGTGCCCTTTTCATACCTATTTGGGAATTCAATAACACAATTTAGATGATCCTGCGGGATAAAAACACACTTTTCTACAATGTCTTTGACGGGAATTAAAAACAGTCTCCATAAATGTACCTGTCACACACATTAACTTGGGACACTTGTTCCAATTACCCTCAGACATATCTGAGGTCCTGAGGTTTTTTTTACCAGGGAAAAAACATCGAATAATAGTCTTGAGTCACGTTTAAAATTGTCAACTTAAGCTCGAACTGTCTCACTCTGATTCACTCGCTTCAACTCTTTTTTGATTGCGCAGTATTTACTGTGCCTTTTTCATACCTATTTGGGAATTCAATAACACAATTTAGATGATCCTGCGGGATAAAAACACACTTTTCTAGAATGTCTTTGACGGGAATTAAAAAACAGTCTCCATAAATGTACCTTTCACACACATTAACTAGGGACACTTGTTCCAATTACCGTCAGACATATCTGAGGTCCTGAGGTTTTTTTTACCAGGGAAAAACATCAAATAATAGTCTCGAGTCACGTTTAAAATTGTCAACTTGAGCTCGAACTGTCTCCCTCTGATTCACTCGCTTCAACTCTTTTTTGATTGCGCAGTATTTACTGTGCCCTTTTCATACCTATTTGGGAATTCAATAACACAATTTAGATGATCCTGCGGGATAAAAACACACTTTTCTAGAATGTCTTTGACGGGAATTAAAAAACAGTCTCCATAAATGTACCTTTCACATACATTAACTTCGGACACTTGTTTCAATTACCGGCACTTATATTAAAAACAACACTTAAAAATTAGGAGACAAAAATAATACATTGTAACTGCACATTTCACCGGTAGTAATTTTTAATGGAAAGACTCAGTCCTTTTCATACCTATTTTGGAATTCAATAACACAATTTAGATGATCCTGCGAGATAAAAACACACTTTTCTACAATGTCTTTGACGGAAATTAAAAAACAGTCTCCATAATTGTACCTTTCACACACATTCATTTGGGACACTTGTTCCAATTACCCTCAGACATATCTGAGGTCCTGATGTTTTTTTTTTACCAGGGAAAAACATCGAATAATAGTCTTGAGTCACGTTTAAAATTGTCAACTTGAGCTCGAACAATCTCATTCTGATTCACTCGCTTCAACACTGTTTTGATTGCGCAGTATTTATTGTGATAATTATTTAGCATTTTAATTATCCGTTGTTCAGAAACTGCGAGTATACTTGATTTTCTATACACACCCTGCAACTTTGCGGCAACTCTAACAGCTACTTCTGCAAAACTAGGTTCCCGATTGCTGACTGATGCTTGACCTAAAATCCGTCGTTCATACAAATAAAAAGTGATAACACCCTGAAAACTAGAGGAAGTATCCTCTGATCGCTGACATCCTTCGGTGCACCAAAGGAAGGACAAGCAACCGAATTGCGCTAGATGAGGTTTGAAAACTTACTCAGGCTCGTCCTGATCAAAATCAATGCTACTTCTCAATGAAGTATCGAGAGCGCTTGTGGGCGACCACAGAGCGCTTAAAGGCCTAAAGATTTCCTTCAGATATTTTTGAGTAATAGAATGTCGCCATGGTCATGGATAGCAATCTGACACTGAAGTAATCACTATTTTTAGATCAACTACACACTTATATAAAAAACGGCACTTATAGTAAAAAGGACACTTATATTAAAAACAACACTTAAAAATTAGGAGACAAAAATAATACATTGTAACTGCACATTTCACCGGTAGTAATTTTTAATGGAAGGATTCAGTCCTTTTCATACCTATTTGGGAATTCAATAGCACAATTTAGACGATCCTGCAAGATAAAAACACACATTTCTACAATGTCTTTGACGGGAATTAAAAAACAGTTTCCATAAAATGTACCTTTCACACACATTAACTTGGGACACTTGTTCCAATTACTTTCACTTATATTAAAAACAACACTTAAAAATTAGGAGACAAAAATAATACATTGTAACTGCACATTTCACCGGTAGTAATTTTTAATGGAAGGATTCAGTCCTTTTCATACCTATTTGGGAATTCAATAACACAATTTAGATGATCCTGCGAGATAAAAACACACTTTTCTACAATGTCTTTGGCGGGAATTAAAAAAACAGTCTTCATAAATGTACCTTTCACACACATTAACTTGGGACACTTGTTCCAATTACTTTCACTTATATTAAAAACAACACTTAAAAATTAGGAGACAAAAATAATACATTGTAACTGCACATTTCACCGGTAGTAATTTTTAATGGAAGGATTCAGTCCTTTTCATACCTATTTGGGAATTCAATAGCACAATTTAGACGATCCTGCAAGATAAAAACACACATTTCTACAATGTCTTTGACGGGAATTAAAAAACAGTTTCCATAAAATGTACCTTTCACACACATTAACTTGGGACACTTGTTCCAATTACTTTCACTTATATTAAAAACAACACTTAAAAATTAGGAGACAAAAATAATACATTGTAACTGCACATTTCACCGGTAGTAATTTTTAATGGAAGGATTCAGTCCTTTTCATACCTATTTGGGAATTCAATAACACAATTTAGATGATCCTGCGAGATAAAAACACACTTTTCTACAATGTCTTTGGCGGGAATTAAAAAAACAGTCTTCATAAATGTACCTTTCACACACATTAACTTGGGACACTTGTTCCAATTACCCTCAGACATATCTGAGGTCCTGAGGTTTTTTTTTTTTTTTTTACCAGGGAAAAACATCGAATGATAGTCTTGAGTCACGTTTAAAATTGTCAACTTCAGCTCGAACTGTCTCACTCTGATTCACTCGCTTCAACACTTTTTTGATTGCGCAGTATTTACTGTGATAATCATTTATCATTTTAATTATCGTTGTTCAGAAACTGTGAGAATACTTGATTTTCTGTACATACCCTGAAACTTTGCGGCAACTCTGACGGGTGTTAAATTAGGTTCCTGATTACTGACTGATGCTTGACTTAAAATCCGTCGTTCACATAAGTAGCAAGTGATAACATCCTGAAAACTGGAAGTATCTTCTGATCGCTGAAATCCTTCAGTGCACTGAATGAAGGACAAGCAACCGAATTGCACTAGGTGAATTTTGAAAAATTACTCAGGCTCCTACTGATCAAAGTCAATGCCACTTCTCATGAAGTATCGAGAAAAGTGAAATACCAATAAACAGTGACGAGTTTGAGGAGCCCTCTCTTTATACTCTAAAACCTCGCCCTAAGTAAAACGCAAGTATGTTAACGAGGAGCACTGGCTCAACTCGTACACAGTTTTCAATTTCAATAAGGAGCTTCGCTCAACTTATTGCCTTAAATCTGAAAACAATGTGTAAAATGTGTATACTGTTGTGTCATAAAGTAACAGTAGATGGAGGAACGACTCTGCCGCATTTACTGGGGACACAGTTTCGAGAAGCGATCGGAGCGCAGCCGTCAAGCCGGAAAGAGCTTGGTCCCAACTAAAATGAGCGGTCCTCTCGCATCTCGGCGCGGTCAAGTGAGTGCCGCGAGCGGTTTGGGTATGCAACCCTCGAAGCAAAAGCATCGAGCGTGCATTGATAGAACTTTTGAGAATAACGACGCAACTCGGTGTATGGCTTCGATGTCTCGACCGCGAATAAAACATAAACAATGGGACACCGTTTCGGTGCTTCCCAATGAATTGATTGCTATTGATGCTTAAACGGTCCAAGTCCACTTCAACGTGGGCTCTCCAATGAACGCTTTTTAATATATTACATGGCTCTTCTTGAAATGAACTTAAGTCCTGTTGGCAGAAAGTTATGAGTGCTAATTTGAATAGTTTTCTGCTAAAAAGACCTCAACCCATTCCAATATGAACACTCCAATGAATGATTTCTAATAGATTATTTGACTCCTGTTAAAATGGATTTAAGCTCTTTTAGCAGGAAACTATGCGTGCTAATTGCATGGTTATCTGATCAGTGGCGTAGTAAGGCTCTGTGGCACCCGAGCGCTCCAGCGAGTTGTTGACAATCTTTTAGCTGAGACTCATAGTAATAATAATAATCATAATAATTTATTAGCATATAAAGCCACTCAGTGAGGGCTGAGATACACGTCAAAAGTAGGATTATACAAAAGAATGGTTGTACAAAAAAGAAGTTAAATATACAATATTGATATTGATAGGTGTAGGTAGCAGATTGCTTAGAAAGAGAATTATTAATAATGGACCAAGCCTACGGCGCACAGTGTGGGATATGACCGAAATAGCTAGACAAAAGTCGAAAAATCAATGTGATCAAAATGAGGTAAAATTGGTCTTAAATGATAGCTGAGAGTATACTGATCACGAATATATGCATCAATGTTATGATTTTATGATGAAGTAAATAGTTACAGAGCTTGAAATTTACGCTTGATTGTGGTATTGATGTAAACAGTTGGAAGCCATTGTTAACGCTGAATAGTTTATGTCAATTTACTGTCTAATTAAGTGAAAAAACAAATCAACTGTTGAATGAATATCGTAGAGGAAGGTATGTAGATGCGTTTTGACACATTAATTTTCATTATAGACCTTATTTAAAGTTTTTTTTTTCAAGCTGAAAGAGTGATGGTTTTTAGATGTAATTTTTCCGCGAAACCTCATTTTTATTAGATCGTAACTTTTGTTACCCGCATTTACCCATTAAAAGCGTTAGATAATATGAAAGCCTGTATCTCAGAGAACAAATCCATCTAAAGTTTAGTTGCTACTTTTTGCAACCTTCGGAGATATCTTCATTTTAGTAACTGCGTTCCACTCGATTTTGACGATGTTTTTCTCCTCTGTGATGCTCACGGCTCGGCCACACGCTGTATCACAGTCCAAGTGGCGCTGTGTTCTCACTATGCTCGTCGCACGTGATCCCTCCGCATACCTGCGTGTTACTCTAGTGGATATGTACTGGACATCCAGGCCGAAATTCTGGGTTCGATTCCCGCCTCCGAAATTTTTTCCGCCGCATTTCTCCGTTTGAATCGATTTAAAATAATCGCTTCTTCAAGGAATTAATTGTTTCGAGTAAAATCGATTGTTTTGCACATATTTAAATGGAGAAAAGCCAGTGTTGCCACATTGCACGTTTCGCCTCCGATGAAATTATTTCGATACATTTTAATGCATTTTTTTTTTTTTTTTGATTTATCAAATGTCATTTGAAAGTTTTTTATTTTTTCTTCTCGACAATAATTTGAAAGTCAGATTTTGACGCAAATTTTGTGGTTCCGGACGGAAAAAAACAGCTCTTGCAAAAAAATAATGTCTCAAAGAGCAGAGACTGACGATAATTGTTTAAATACTTTGATCAAAACCACGTTAGACGTTAGAATTTAAAAATCTGACTTCATATTCGAAATCAGCGACCTAAAAAACCCCCTAAACCATGATTTTAATCATGAACAAGGGAGGGAAGACTTTTGTCTAGCTATTTCGGTCATATCCCACACTGTGCGGCGGAGCCAAATAAAATTCAGACATGGAATTGAAATGGGGTTGACTGTAGTTTTGTTTTTAGTGTTTTTTTTTTAAAAAAAACACAAGGGCCGTTATTTTTATAAACGAATCTTAGGGCAGTAGACAAGGTATTAAATAAACGCACAGATAGATCACGAATACAAGAGACCTCTTTTTTGGATGATGTCATTACGCTGTTATGGAAACTATGTCTGGTATAATGGTTATGGGAGGGACTCCAGTCCTTTCTAATAAAACATCTCACCTGTGAGTATAGAAACAAACAAAAAAGTTATATACCGCCTCGATAGAACCAAAAAAAGTAACACATTTTGCATTTTCAGCAAAAGAATGCTGCCCGCACAAATTTAAGGAGTGGTCGATACAGCCGGCAAAAATTGCATTTTTATTTTCTTTCTTTAACAGGGCTTGTAATTCACCGTGGATGCCTGCCATTGCGGAAGTATTGTCATATGCTTGAGAACGGCAGTCATGAAAATCAAGCTTGTTACACTCTAGCTGTTTCAGAATGTCATCTGAGATATTTTTAGCTTTTTTACCTTTTATTTAAAAAAAATCCCAGAAAAACTTCTTTGATTTCAACTTTTTCTTCATGAATTTATACATACCTAATCACCTCTGACATTTGATCTATATGTGCTACGTCGGGAGTGCTTTCAAACATCATGCCGTAATATTTTGCCTCTTTTATTTCCGTAACGAGTTTTCCCTTTACATCATTTGCCATTACGTTGATCAGTTCGTTTTTGAATGGTCGGGGACAGATAAGAAACTTCTCTTTTCTCCGTAGATTACTTTTAAGTGGTCAAATGATCGATCAAAACTGGGTCATATTTGGACAGCATTTCGACCAACTCCGAAAAATTGCCTTTATTCAACGAATCTTCTCTTTCCTCGGGGCCGCATAGAGGTAAGTTCTTTGTGGCAAGGAACACGACACTGTCTAATAAACGATGCAAAATGTCTCGCCATTTTTTCTCTTCCATTTCAGCTGATTTGAGAATTTCGGCATTGATGGTTGTTTTCGTTTTTAGCGCAACTGTTATAGTTTTCCAGTTCTCCAGATATTTTAAATGATGACTTGACGATTCATGAAACGTAACCTTTGGATTCAGCTTCCACAAATTTTGAAAGCCTGTGACAAATTTGAGGTTAAGGATGTCTCGGTAATTTGGGGCGAAAACAGCCGACAGCAAAAACACAACTTTCCACTAGCCGGTGAATACACAATCCAGTGTTGCCAGATTGAGGGTAAAAAGCCGTATCGTCCCCATTTAAATCAATGTAAAACGTACGGCTTTTTCACCCCAATCTGGCAACACTGACACCATCCACGACCGCAAAATTTTTTGGCCATCTGGCAACACTTTATAAAACCATTCTTTTGTCAGGTGTCGAGTTTGTCCTTTTAGCAGCGCAGAGTTTCTCTTGAAGCAGTGTCAAAACGTTCAGATCTATATTCTGACAAGTTTTATTTCCACTTTTGACGATTTCGATTCGAAGATCGTGAGAAACAGACAATTTCCATGTAAAAACGTCCTTCAAATGTTGTGATTCCTGCTTGCTAGCTGCTTCAGACTTCAGAGGTTCCTAATTCAGCCTTATCCTGAGGCTCTTCCGTTGGTTCAGAGATTCGATCTTCATCGCCTTAGGAATCAATTGTATCCTGATCTTCTTCAGGGTCTGAAATTGATTGGGCTTCTTCGGATCTCATTAGAACATCTCAAATAGTGAGCTTGAATCATTAGACGCTCCTTGCGCGGAAGACGGCGAGATAGTATTATTAGCTATTTCTTGAGTAACTTGGTTTTCGCATGAAACTGTTACCCGGGGAGAGCACTAAAGGGGAAACCCAGGAACAAATAAGTTCATAAGAACTTTTAATAAAAAAAACAAACAACGAAATACGTAGATAAATGTGGCTTGAGACATCCAACCCCGACCCTCGACTATAAAGATTGAACTTTGCCGAGACTGGGCCCAAAATGGACCTAGCCCGGACTTTAAAATTTACTTACTTCAAGACATTAAGAAAAAAGCACACTAGACAATACGTCTAACTCTTAGAGAGGAGCTACTCGAAAGAACTCTCACTCATGACCCAGCATGCACCAGCGAGGACGCCACCGAACTCCTCCTTCCTGATTGGTCTCCAGTCAAAGGAGGGAAATTTGAAATAGAGAAAGGGAACGGAGTTAAATGGCTTAGCCATGTAACCACGCTACATATACCCCCCAAAGTTCCAGGTGAGTCGCAAGGCTCAACTGGAAATTTGGATCTCCGAAAATGGAAACGCAAAGGAAAGAGAAAGAGAATAGAAGGCGAGAGAGAGAGATAAAAAGAAAGATATGGAAGAAGGTGACTGGAGACAAAACTGGAGCAAGGAGCCCCGCGCGTCTCACATGGAATAGCACATGAAGAGTCCCAAATGAGAGTACAAAAAGACATAAAGTACATTTGAGAAAATTTGAAAAGTTGAGTCGCTGGTCAGAATCGGAGGGTTTTTAAACTATTTTCCCGCCATTTATTCAAAAGAGAAAACATTAAAATTAGATGAACAAATTTTAACAAGAGTATACAAACTAGGTTCCCGAGGCAGTATTGTTGCCTTGGGAGGAAAAAAAGACAAAAGAGAAAAAAAATTGTGAGGCACATCATATGTAATAACCCCGCTATGTAACTTAAAAGATAAAATGAGAAATCAAGGTAATCAGCATTGAGAAGAAAAAAATACTGAGAAAAACTTAGGAATACGGTGGGGTCGTTAAGGGTCTCAAGCGGAATAAAAAAAAAAATTAAACAATTTAAAGACTATACTCAGACTTTTTGTCACAGGGTTAAAAAAAAGAGCGAATCCTGGGGAATAGGGAAGCCTAAATCAAGTATACCCTGGAGAAAACAGATTTATATCGTCAGAGACTACCTCCGTGATCAAGGGAGATAGTTCATCAGAAATGGCACTACAAAAAATGTGGGCATAAAAAATTGACCATAGTAATCACCATGCCTATCGATGACTTACTCAACTTACAACTATTTGCCTTACAAACTAAGAGAGAAAAAAAAAATTCCACAGACTTGTCGACAGAGTTACTGTGGGTTCTTCCATAGAATGGTCAGTTCTAGGAATACCACCTAATAGCTTTCGGCCATCCAGCTTCACAGACAATTAGGAGGTTTTGTAAAATTTAAGTAATCTAGGAGTAAGGCAGGCAGTACCTTCAAATTTGGCTAGTAGACTTTCCCCCATTCCCCAAGATAGAAGGTCTCAAACTTCCTGCTCCATTCTGTATTGATCTTGCAGAAGAAAAAAGAGAATAAACGAAGAAGTAAGCGCCCGTGCATTTTATTCGCAGGTAAAAGTACTTTAATGAGACGAGTCAAACCTGGTAGTAAAGAGTTTACTGATTCCACAGCGCACATCAACCAATTTTAAAAACGCTTTAACTTGTATCAATGAACAGGTGGTTCGTAACGAACTAATACTCTTTACTTACAATCCACTTATCAATGCATCTTAAAGCATTTTCAGCAAAGTTCCGGTGACTGTCAAACCCATTAACTATGAACTAATGAGTTCCAGTGCTCGATTGTAAACTATGTAAAAGCCGAGTTCTAGAAAGCAAAGGACTATTTTACGGTGGCAATAAGTACATGCAATATCCCGGGAAGAGCAATTATTTTTCTTACTAATAAGAGACATTTGGTGAGAAAATACACTTGACAAACTGAAGGGTTCAAGGGGGAAAAGGAGACAGCAGCTCTGAGATGATCTTTCTAATTATACATGATGAGTAATAGAGCTGAACCATTTTAAGTTTCGGGTTCTGACAATTGACCGTGCCTGCTTCCGAACTGCATCAAAACGCATGAGTGAGCCATTAATTAGTGCAGAGTTGACACCAACCGCTCACCAGCGCGCTTTGATGCTGTTTGGAAGCAGGCATCGCTACTAGTCCGAACCCAACACTCAAAATGGTACTGTTCTAAGCACATTATTGGTGGTCTCAATTGCAAAATATACATGCTCTAATGGTACAAATCGGGAGCAAATTATCCGTCAACATCACAAAATACATGGTCTGCATGCTGACACTTCTATAAAATCCGCAGTGTAAAGAAAAAATTGATCACCTACATTTTGGTGAGTCGAATTTTATGTAAATAGGACCTCAGAAACGTTGATTTGATGGTAATCATGCATACAAAGGCACCGCAGTATCTGGTGCATAGAAGTCCACGGATAGGCGTTTGAGCAGAACAAAATATTACAACATTACTTTGTTAAAATTCATTTATCCATGAAGCTAAGTTTCTTTCCAATGTAAGAATGTGTGGTTAAGGTTGACTAAGTATTGATGGAATATGGAAAGATTAACAATCTGGGTTGTTCTCAGAATTAAATATCCAACCCAGATTAAGGTTATACGCTTGTGTAATTAAACAGACTTTCACAAACAACTAACTCAATGTTATCCAAATTCAACAGTTACCAAGCACAGTCTGATTTTGGGCTTCCGGGAAAACGAAAACAGCTCTCGCATTGTTAGGCTATACGTTTGCATTACAAGAAAAAACGTCTATGGAACATTGCAGTTGCAACCATGATGGGGGGGGGGGAGTACACTCCAGAGGCTGATACTAAGAGATGGAGTTTGCGTTAAACTGTAGGAACTACGCTGAAATTTATTTGAGCAGCCTTTGAAATGTAAGTACATAGGTGGTCCTGCCAATCAACACCTATGAAGCACCAATTTTCCACTTTGGCCCCCTTCAAACTGACTCGGGCCTTTATGAACAGAATCTTAGCTCAAAGACAACATAATACTGAACAAGTTATTGGACGAATCATCATTATGATTAAGTCTATGGTTGTCTTTGAGAGTGTTATGGTACCAAATGACTGCGACAGAATAAGTATAAGCTCGTCTAACCGTGAGGAGAATTGAGTTGGAAAGCTCCTGCAATGGATATAATCTATTGGATAATTAAGAGGACCTTTCTTTAAACTGCAGAGGAGCAATAATTAACTAAGAGCAAAGAAAACAACAGTGGATTGGGTTAGATTCATGATGATAACCTAGGCAGTCTCCCGGAAGGCAATCGACATTTCTTGAAGCACAAAAAGTACCAAGCAGACATCCATGAATACGGAAATTGGAAAATTGACACATTTGAATACACAGGGAACATTTTAGTGATGATTAACTTACCTTTATTCATAAAATTAGAATCTACCTTGTCCTCATGTGAGCAGTGAGCAACAGCAACAAACCGGCAAGTCAACAAACAGAAGAGAGACCACGGCTAGTTCGAATTTTATCCTCCTTATTTCGCTAGTGTTTTGCGATGTTGCCGGGTTAAAGCGAGGTGAAGACAAAATATATTAAATAATAAATGCACAACACACCCGGATACAATTGTTTATCGACACACTTTGAAGAGAAGCTACGGTGCAAAAAGAAAACTCACAAAATAGGTGTAACTATAACGGTCGTTGAAAATGATACGGCGCCATCTTGATTTTTTATCCATTCTAATATGGTTAACATGCACATATTGACGTAACAAAATCGGATGGTGGACGACCATTCTTTCATATTGTTCGGCTATGCATATCCGATGCATCGACGAACCATTCCAATATGGCAGGTATGGTTACCGCATCCATAATGGAAGTATCAGGGCGCTTTCAGTAACAATCGGGAATGGTTGGAACTAGGGAGCCACACTTAATGGATAGGGCAACCATTAAAGATGATCAGGCAAACAATCTAAGCCTAACAAGAATGCTATGGATCTTTGATCCATTCCGAATGGAGCTGTTGGAAACTTTTGCTACAGGCTTATTAATAGTTGTTTCTGGGGTAATACCCTGTAAAAATAACGATTAGCGCACTAAAAAATTACGAAATCCACTCCTAACCTCACAAAATGCTGTTAAATGCGAGACCGTAATGGCGGCCGAGGCCGCGGTTTTCTTATGGCAATTGTATGCTTCTTCTTCTTCTTGTGTGGTGTTGCGAGAACACCTCGTGTAGATGGCGCTGATTGAAGATAGGGAACCCCAACGAAAACCGCGGCCCCGGCCGCCATTACGGTCTCGCGTCTAAAGGCGTTTTGTGAGTTTAGGAGTGGATTTCGTGATTTTTTAGTGCGCTAATCGTTATTCTTACAGGGTATTACCCCATAATCAACTATTAATAATCCTGAAGCAAAAGCTTGCAACAGCTCCAATGTTGCGTGGGCAATCTGTCTTGTTCCCTCATCCATACGTATGGTTCTCTCAGGCATTAAACCGTTGACAATCCCGGGATGGTTACACCAGCTATTTCTTTTTTCTCAGTGTATGTGTGTTTCCGTCATAGTTGTATCCAGGAATTTGTAATTTTCTCTCTTTTCCCATTTGAACGCGTGTGTCAGAAAATGATGCAGATAGGGGCTGTCACATGACTTCAGCCCCTGTTTCTGTCCTTTTCTAACCTATGCAATCAAATGAATAAAGAGAGAGAAAGGCAAATTCCGACTACGACTATGGTTTCCGTATAGAGAAAGTGGCAAATTAGACAGGAATTTCCCATGATACTTCCGTAGCTCTGCACCTCTACGATCTTGCCGTTATAGCTGTTTGCTGAGTTTATTACTGCACTTTAGACTTTTTTAGTGTGATTTTCGTGGGTTTTGCTGGTTTTTAGATCAGATTTTGCTATCCATTTGCCTATAGCAAAAGTTTGCAAGACCTTCATTAGCACGCTTCGCTACTAATGAAAATACATGTTTTGCTGCTGACGAAAAATTGTGGACAGTGAAAATATACGGACGGAAGGATTGGCGAAATCTGGGTTTTAGATCATATTTTACTATTCATTTGCCTTTAGTAAAAGTTCGCAAGACCTTCATCAGCACGCTTCGCTACTAATGAAAATACATGTTTTGCTGCTGACGAAAAATTGTGGACTTTGAAAATATTTGGACGGAAGGAATGACGAAATCTGGTTTTTAGATCATATATATTTTACTTTTCATTTGCCTTTAGTAAAAGTTCGCAAGACCTTCATTAGCACGCTTCGCTATTAATGAAAATGCATGTTTTGCTGCTGACGAAAAATTGTGGACAGTGATAATATTCGGACGGAAGGAATGACGAAATCTGGTTTTTAGATCATATTTTACTATCCATTTGCCTGTAGCAAAAGTTTGAAAGACCTTCATTACCACGCTTCGCTACTAATGAAAATACCTACATGTTTTGCTGCTGACGAAAAATTGTGGACAGTGATAATATTCGGACGGAAGGAATGACGAAATCTGGTTTTCCTATAGCAAAAGTTCGCAAGACCTTCATCAGCACGCTTCGCTACTAATGGAAATACCTACATGTTTTGCTGCTGACGAAAAATTGTGGACAGTGATAATATTCGGACGGAAGGAATGACGAAATCTGGTTTTTAGATCATATTTTACTATTCATTTGCCTATAGCGAAAGTTCGCAAGACCTTCATTAGCACGCTTCGCTACTAATGAAAATACATGTTTTGCTACTGACGAAAAATTGTGGGCTGTGAAAATATTCGGACAGAAAGAATGACGAAATATCGTCGAGCCCAACTGACTCATTGAGACGTCGCTCTGTTTTTGTTGTATGGATTTTGTTTTGTTTTGTAGCATCTTTCTCGATCGATTTTGCCTTGTTTAGTGAAATGGCTTCATGTTGAGCCTCGCTCATCTATTGATTGGTTGCAGGCTGCAGAGAGTGGGAACCTAGAGGACTTCAGCCGGCTCTTCCTGTCAGAGCCATCCAGACTCCACGTCCATGACTCCAAAGGGCGATGCGCTGCTCACCAAGCTGCGGCAAGAAACAAGGTCAACATTTTGCAGTTCATCAAAAATCATGGCGGTGGTAAGTAGATAAAACTTATCGAAATATAATTTATATCGCTTTTCGATACGATAATCGATTTACGGGTTTTTTTTTTTTTTTTTTTTTTTTCCTGAGGTGTAGGTACTGCATGTTTTTCTTATGGGTTCGTATCGATTTTGGCCATAAACTTCTTGCGTAAAAATCGATATTTTTCGGCTAGTTTTTTTTTTTTTTTTTTTTTTTTTTTTTTTTTTTTTTTATACCAGGGTCTGATTCTGCTCTTTTGGATGAGACGAGTTAGCGGAAGTCGATCATTCCCATTGGTTTAAACGGCGTCACGTGACAGGTTTGAAGTCATTTAAGTCGTTCATTTCGGGGAAATGACTCCTCCGTCCATCGAATGACTCGAAATCTGTCACGTGACGCCGTTTAAACCAATGGGAATGATCGATTTGCGCTATCTCATCTCGTCTCGTCCAAGGCAGCAGTATCAGCCCCCGGGTTATGGATATAAATTCTTAACCCTTAACTGCGTCGTGCCGTGGCACCCCTGAGGCACATAATATAATTCCTCTATTTTTAACTAGCTTAAAGTTAAAATATCATTTTCCATGTGTCATCATCCCTCCGGCACTTATCGAGGAAAAGTTTCGATTTTTCACGGAAGTCTGAAAAAGCAAGGCCCCACGTTGGGCACCATCTAAGCATTAGAAAACATATTTCACCGTTTGACCTTGATTCTCTCCATATACTGGCCCATGGTAAATTTAGTACTTTGCAGATCTCTTGGGCGCAAGAATTAATGCTACGCACTTTTTCACTATTTTTCCCTTTCATTTTGAGTCAAAATCAATTGAAAAATCATGTTTTTGAACGAAAGAAGAAAAAAATAAAAAAAAAAATCGCGCAGTAAAGGGCTAACTGTATTTTGCTTTACCATTTTTGGCGATTTTGATTATTTTTTTTAAGTAATTATGTTACGTCGTATTTTAATGCTGTTTGCACGCTCAAAATGTGCTCACTTTGATTTCGTTTTTGGACCATTATGAGCTTTCCAGTCTTGGAAATTACTATTTTTATGACTAACAAGTTCATAGTAGTTAATAAACAGAACAAAAGTGAGCGCATTTTGAGCGTACAAACATAATTAAAATACGACGAAACATGTTTACGTAAAAAAAAAAAATATAAAAATCGCCATTGTGATGGCAAAGCTAAGTACGACTATTTTTCGCTCTCTCAAATTAAGTGAGTAGTTAAATATTCCTACACCGCGGTGCTGATTTTGCATACACAATTGATTGAAGGCGCTCGAGAAACGCCATTCCAATACTGGAATCGATTTGGGTTTTTCCGTTTTTTGGCTCTTTAAGTCTTTTACTACTAACAGGTTACGAATATGCAAATCAATGTTCGGTCGCTCAAAATAAGTGGGTAGTTAAATGTTCCTATACACCGTGGTGCTGATTTTGCATACACAAACTATTGAAGGCACTCAAGAAAACGTTATTTTAAAAATAAACTGTCCCGCAAAAAAGGGGCTTTCTTTATCATTCCACTCGAAAATGCGAAAAAGTTGTAAAAGTTTAAATCGTCATAGCTTTCATGCAAAAAGTGCTACAAATATTCCAAAAAAAGTATCAGATTCGTCACACTCTCTAATTTTTGTCGCTTTAGCTTGAGTGTTCTTTTAGTTCTTTTTCTGCCCGTGATAAGAGTGTTTCCACACCCACACGAACATTTTTTTTTTTTTGCAGTGCATCTCATTAAAGTGACTTTAACTTCTCGCATCTTTGTTGTCAAAAGGAGCATCGATAGAAAAAATTTGAAACGTCCGTTAGATTCAGAGCTGCCGTTTTGCGTTTCATTAATATTTTTCAATTCACCGATGATTCCGCCGGTTGAGAAAAGATTACACAGTTCAGTTCAATTTACATGGCTTAAATGCCCGAAAATACTCTCTGATCTGTAATCTTCTTTATTCAATCGGCGGATACTCGGTCAATGGGGCAGTTGCAAGGGTCTGAAATGTTGTATTTCTTATAAAGAAAATGATAGTACTTGATGAGCTGAGGACAATGGTGCCTTTGTTTTTTTCCCAAGTGTCCTGGTTTTGGAGTTACACAATTGTAAAAATGTAAAAAATCGTGGGCGAAGTGACGTCACTACGCGGAATTCCCATTTAAAACAATATATTTTGGGCCAAAATCTCATCTCTGGAACAATGGGACTTAATTAGAAACCAAAGGCATCCTTCTTCTCAGCTCATCAAGTACTTTTTCTTCATAAAAAAACACAATTCTGACCCTTGCAACTGTCCCATTAAAGGTACTTAAAATATCCGAAAGTTTTTTTTAAGTCATCGACGACTTTACCGATTGAGAAAAGATTACAGATGCGAGCATTTTTGTGCATTGCCGCAGTCATACACTGAATTAAACTGTGTAATGCGATTGAAACATGCGATTAATTATATACGCAAAATGGCTGCTCTGATCAGATTTCTCAGAGTCTGTCATTACTATTGTCGTCTAACTTAATATGAGTACGACTACGCTAATTGATTGATCACACGGATGAAAACAAGTTTATCTCTTTGAGAAAATATTCGTTTAAAACTCCCTAGGGGTCCTCCTTTTCAAACTGTCATTTGTCATAACTTCGTCAATTTTAAACCAAATGCGCCTGTGTTGAGCTCAATCGAAAGCAAATTAGTTGATCTTTCAAACGTATCCAAGATCAAATCGCTAGCTTCTTTAGTTTAGAAGTTACAGTATCAGGCTATAGGTACTTTAGGGACACCCTATGTATACATACAGTCTTACACATCTTGGATTTGTAACTATCGATCGCCGCGTGGTGACAACACATAGAAAAATCAGTTAAAGTGCCTGAGCCCACTGGCGGAATCAGGATCTCTTCCATCTCTCACATTTCCCATTTGAATGTATAAGTAGGAAAAGGACAGAAAGGGGGGTTTTATCCCCTTGTCCATCCTTGTCTAACATACGTTTCTTAATGGAAAAAAGAGAGAGATGAAGAAACTCTCGTTGCGCTACTGCCTGAGCCTATCATCGAATTCAGCAGCTCGCGCTCCCCAACCACTGTCTGTTTTAATGGCCACAATCGTTCATTGTGAACCGCTGTGGTTCCCGATTGTGCCGTTTGTTTTGCTTGTTGGACAATCCTGAATAGAGACTGTTTTAGGTATAAAACCGATCGTTATGAATCGTTTTAACGATGTATCGTTTGGCGTTGCAAATATCTTTTATCCCCGAATATCGGTGGCAAGGCGTGCGATTTGGCAACGTTCCTTTTTCCCATTTAAACACATTAGAAAGGTCGAAAAGTCTGGTCATCAGTGGCGAGGCGTGAAATTTGGCAGCAATGTATTTTCTCCATTTAAATTCATCAAAAAGGTCGAACGCTTCAGTCATCGGCGATGACCAGGCATTTCGACCTTTCTAATGTGTTTAAATGGAGAAAATACATTGCCGCCAAATTTCACGCCTCGCCACTGCCTAATATAATAAACTATTGCCGAACTATCGCTTCGTGTTTGAACTTTGCCATTTAGAGGGGGCCAAGGCATTGGCGGATACAGGGGTTGGCAAAGGGGGCGATCGCCCCCCCCCCGTTTGGCCCATAAAATGGGAATAGAGGGAGGGGGAGGGGGAAAAAAAGAGCGAAAACAGAAATAGAGGGTCACTAAAAGTGGCGAAAATCTCAAGTTCGCCCCTCCCGTTCGTGAGGGCTGGATCTAGGTCTGCCGTTTTGCATATAATCAATGTTATTTTTCAATTCAACGATGATTCCACCGGTTGAGAAAAGATTACACAGTTCTGTTCAGTGCATGACTGTAATAAACTAACATACTCGTATCTGTAATCTGTTCTCAACCGGTGGAGTCGTCGGTGACTTTAAAAAACTTGCGGATATTTTAATTAATCAACGGAGTTTCCACCGATTAAGGAAAGATTACAGATCAGAGTATTTTCGTGCATTACAGTCATACACTGGTCTGAACTGTGTAATTTTTTTTTAACCGGTGGAATCATCGGTGAACAGAAAAATAACATTGATTATACCCAAAACGGCAGCCCTGGCTGGATCAGCCACTGGGCCAAGGTTCCTGGTAGTGATCCCCCCCCCCACCCCCGCTCTTTAGCGCCACTGCTTATGAATTAAAAGCCGAAGAAGCTGCCGTATTTCCTTTCGTGGAATACACAGCAATTTTCATAGAGCCAGTGCAATCATTTTGTCTTTCATATAACAAGGAACTAAAAGGGTAGCGAATTTTCTGAGGATTGATTTGATGAGGGGAGGACTGAGGTTAGAATCAATGCTCGAAACTGCTATATGGCAAAAGTTCGCAACAAACCCTTTGATGTGGTTCCATTCGAAGAGTCCATAGGGAAAAGGGTGGAAAGTCCACCGCCTAGTTGCACTAATTTTGCAACTTTACATACTCTGTTTTCAACTCACAAGGGTTGAGGAATCAAGAGGAGTCTAAATCCTCCTCTTCGAAGTATCGCTGAATGAATTATGTATTTTCAGAGCAAACAGGATAAACGTGGAGGATGGTTATCGATTGACTTAACTCCAACGGGCTATAGCGACAGAGAGGCTGATACATATTAAAAGTCCTATCTCAAAGTGTGACAGTATAGACGATCTGAATCTGGTTTGTTTGCCTCATTTTAATGGCCATTGGGGTGAAAAAGCCAGTATTTTTGTAACGGCAACAGGAAATTTTTCTCAGAGCAGTTTCTTAAATCAGAAGACCCTGTATCCATCTTTGTTTGGGACACGGGCTTTTTATCGAATATTTCGAACGGTGAATACCTGCGTGCGTGCGTAAATACTTACATCGGATGCTTGCGTCAGCAGCGCAACAAGAAACTATTTATCGCTCTCTTTTCATGAATAAAGATGTACTTACGTTAAACAAGGCTAGGCAAGGGGATTATCAGGAAAATGAGAGAGACAGAAGATTTACTGATTGCGCTATTGCTTACGCGCTTCCGTTATTCCGTACTTACTGTCAGCTACTAGAGTTCAACAGCGCAGATAAGAAAGATTATAAGATTAAACATTGATGACGTCAATTATAAATGCTTTCGTTTATAAATACTAACTGTACAAAAAACCTTTCCGATATGGAGCGTGGAGGTAAGTAAATAATGCGAGACGAGCTTGGAGAACAATGTGTAAACAGCCAGCCCTCACTCTTTTATGACGATACGACAAGGATTAGGCTAACATAAGTTTCCGACATTTCTCTCTGTAAATATGAAATCGGGCGCCACCACGGACGGGACGTCATGAACATACGAGGCGAGGCTACGCACGACTCAAATTTGAAATGCAAGCGGGTCAGACACACTATGAATAAATTTCGATATCGAGTTAAAGTTCGTACCTCCACCGTGCGCCGCGAGATTTATGTGCATGATTTTGTCCGCGAAAAGCGGAACATATTTTTCGGGTGAATGGTGGTCCCTGCGTGCTTTTCCTGGTGAATGTTTTGTTCGGTAGTGATTTCCTTCGTCGCCTGCGTTAAAGATCGTATAAGATCAACCAAGGAACACGATTGGAAGAAAAAAATTCACGGATCGTGTCAATGAACGTTCCTTGGATGATGGAAAATACGGCAGATTTTTTGGCTTTTGATTCATAAGTAGCAGCGCTAGTGAGCTTGCGAGAGGATAGCTCACTGCCAGTGGCCTTGGCCCATAGGCGCCCCTAGAAGCATTTCCAGAGGGAGGGGGGGAGCAAAATTGTTGAGTCTCAATGCATGGAAGGTCTGAGGGGGAACTCCTCCCCCCCCCCCCCTAAAAAAAGGAGATCAACATGAATTTGCTTCCGAATGGTACAATTTTAAGCCTTTGTAGGTGTACCAAATGATAATAAAAAAAAAAAAAAAAAAAAAAAAAAAAAAAAAAAAAAAAAAAAAAAAAAAAAAAAAAACATTTTGACGAGTGTTAGATATTATGAATACAGTGAT
This sequence comes from Trialeurodes vaporariorum, assembly GCA_011764245.1. Lineage (NCBI taxonomy): Eukaryota > Metazoa > Arthropoda > Insecta > Hemiptera > Aleyrodidae > Trialeurodes > Trialeurodes vaporariorum. Next base: position 11,751,185 of record VMOF01000111.1, on the reverse strand, counting down.
AACGGATTATATTGATAGTAAGAAAAATGCATACTACTACTATTCCTTGCAAAAAGATTAATCAAAGCTGTAAAGTAAACTAAGAATAAAGTTCGTCAACTGTTACTCATTTGATTAAAAGTTTATCGTCTTTTGTTCCTTTCATTTTTATCGTCAAATTTTGACTGTCCTGACCCCCCCCCCCCTTGCGGGCGCCAATACCTTGGCTCTCTCTGAAAGGCTATGTTTAAACAAGGAGCGAGAGTTCGGCTCTAGTGCATTTTAATCGGGGATTAAAGATACTTTCAGACCGATCTTGCCCTAGCGTGCTTTTCCTGGCAGTAGCGCACCAAGAGTTTCTGCAACTCTCTCTTTTCTCCATTAAGAGACGTATGTTAGACAAGGATGGACAAGGAAGGGGATAGAACCCCCTCTTTATGTCCTTTTCCTACTTATACATTCAGATGGGAAATGAGAGAGATGGAAGATATCCTGATTGCGCCAGTGTTTCCTGGTGACTTTTCAGTTGGGTGATGATTTCCTCCATCGCCTGCGTTAAAAATCTATAGACCAACCCAGGAACACGATTGAAAGAAAAAAGGAAAGGGTTAATACCACGCCCGAATCATTCGATTTAGTAAATCTCTTTCTTATTGACAGTAAAAGCTACTTAAAAATCATGAACACTTGCAAAATAATATTTCATCGAGCTCCTTCAATCACTGGGATAGGCAAAATGAACTTCGCGGAGTATGAATATTTATCTACCCACTGAATTTGAACGAGTTTTAACTTTGATTTCTTCTGGGAATTTGGTTGTAAAAAGGTTAAAACCCATTAAAAATATTGAATCATTGGGTGTGCGTTGAACATCCTCGAATTCGACCCTTTGCGTGGATTTGAATGGACAAAATGCAACGATGTCAGATTGCATGCTACGCCACTGAATGTTTGCTTCTGACGTTATTCTCCGAATATCTTGTGTGTTTCAATATACATTTTTCAACGTTGCAGAAATCTACACCTTTCAACGTTGCAGAAATCGACTAGAGGCTTTCATAATAAAAGTTACCTTTTTTATTCGGGGTGATTGACTTCAAAATGGAGCCTGCAGCAGCTTTTGGACGTGAACAAATGACCTGTCATTTCTCCCCTTTAAGTTTTCCTCCGTGAAAAAAATGGCACATGCGTGTACAAGAAAGAAAACCGGTTCGCCAACAGTTTTGCTTCTCCAGAATAGCGACCCAATAGTTTGTAAAACGTTCAATGGAACTCTAAAAGAAACAAACAAACAAAAAAATTAAAAATACTTAGAATTTCTTAGAAGTTTTAGTGGACGTATTGAGCAATGGCGAAGCGTATAGAATCTGGCGACGATGCATTTTGTCCGTTGAAACTAATGTAAAATATCGATTCGATATCGATTACAAATTGCACAAGCCGCCACTGCTTAGGAGTAAATTTTGTAAGTTGTTAGCTACAATCGTTATTTTTGCAGGTTTTCAATCCAAATCGACCCGTAAATCGCCTGTGTGTCAAAAGTTTGCGACAGCCCCATTGATAACGTAACGACAGATTTAGGTAGTGAAACCCTTACTTGATTTTCCCTCCGCGTATCAGAGCTACCGATTTGCGTAGATTTAATGACATTTTAAAATTCACCGATGAATCCACCGGTTGAGAAAAGATTACATAGTTCAATTCAGTTATGACTGTAATGCACGAAAATACTCTGATCTGTAATCTTTTTCTCAATCGATGGAAACGCCGTTAATTGATTAAAATATAACGATTAAGAAAATATGAAAGACGCTATAGTATTTTCGTGCATTACAGTCATACTCTGAGCTAAACTCTGTAATCTTTTTCAACCGGTAGAATCTTCGTTGAATTTCAAAATGCCATTAAATCTACGCAATGATATTTTTAAATTCACCGTTGATTCCACCGGTTGAGAAAAGATCACATAGTTCAATTCAGTTATGACTGTAATGCACGAAAACACTCTGATCTGTAATCTTTTCTCAATCGATGGAAACGCCGTCAATTGATTAAAATACACCGATTAAGAAAATATGAAAGACGCTAGTATTTTCGTGCATTACAGTCACTGAGCTAAACTCTGTAATCTTTTCTCAACCGGTGGAATCTTCGTTGAATTTTAAAATTTCATTAAATCTACGCAGCTCTGCCGCGTATCTTCGCAATTCTGACCCATTTTCTGTCTCGGTTTTGAATGAACCAAAATAAAATAGATAAGAATCCACCCTCTTCCTGACGTATTTTACTCACTTTTCAGAGCCGGCTCTCCATCCTTTTCAGTTTAAAGTCTTTGGCCTCAAGGCCAAAAAGCTCGGGTTTTACTTTGTCGTCTCGAGGTACGATTTTGTTTAGCTTGGAGGGATATAGGGCACGAGTTCAGAAATATTTGAATAGGAAAGGCATCGATTTAATTAAAAAACAGCACTTTTAAGTAAACGAATTATTGAGTCGCGCGGTGAGCGAGAATTCATTTCACGAGCGGTTTTGACTTGATTTGTCAAGCGGCATACATCAGCTGCCAAATTGAAGGGCCCAGAGGGAAGACGACGAATTGATGATTTAAATGTCAGAGAAACTTTAATGCTTTTAAACTGGAGAGAAGGAGAAAAGAATGAAGGTTATTCTCTCTCTCATGAGAATTTAACTAATGTATTTTTATCATCCAAAAGCCGAAGGTAATTAATTTAACAAATTATTGAAATGGGGCTCTTTGCTAACTTTTGTCTTATGCGATCAAATAGTCGATTCTTGCGTTAAAACCAAAGCCATTATATCATATAGACGGAGTGCATAACAAGATCCTTGAGGAAAACTTGCGGTACTTCGCATGTTCACTAAAAATGATCACCATAGTCATCAGCCTGATCAACGGTTGCATCAAAACTTAAATTGGTAATCTTTTTTAGGTATAATCTTTGGTAAAACTGGTGACAAACAAACTGACGCCATTTTGAGAGTGAATGAAAGCTGCACACCATTTCCAATTTTGTAAGTTATTTGAAGCTTTTTTCTTGTCTTTTATCATACTGTTGTCAAAATGATGATCATTAAATAGTGTTTCATCCATCTTCGATCTCGATTTTTATAATGTAGTAAGTTTGGATTAAGAGGTTATGTTCGTTGGTTTGTCACCAGTTGAAGGTTCATCCCCCAATTTCGAACAATGGACTCGCCCGTATGCCTACTGTAGTGTACGCTAAGTTTGCCTCACCCAGCTCAATGTTACGGTATAGGATGCACTCCGTCTAGATGATATAATGTATTTGGTTAAAACCAGCAAAACTGACGACGAGTGTACTGAAAAATCATGAAATTTATTCATATACTCACATGGGAAATTCCCATCTAAATTGAGATGTATCTCTGTGTTTCCATAGAGAAAGTGACATAGTAGATGGGAATCTCCCATAATACCTGCGTTGAACCGCCATTACAAACTTGCCGTTATAGCAGTTATGTGAGTTTATTACTGATTTTTAGACTTCCGTGGTGTGATTTTTGTGATTTTCGCTGGTTTTTTACATTATAGATTGGACCATTCATTTGCCCGCAGCAAAAGTTTGCAAGAGCCTCATTCAGCAATTTTTTTTAGTGTAAATCTGGCAACATTGTTTATAATCTGGCAACCCTAATCAGCGCTAATTAATTGTGCGCGCTTTCAACGCGATGAACTTGAGCTGTTCGTGTCACTTTGAAAAGTATGATCGTTTTTGCTTTGTTCTCATTTTCGCTCTCGCACACCTCCGAATAACACAAAATGAAAGTCTGGGAATTTAAGATAAAAGGGAGTGGTGAAATAAAATTACTACCAAGGAAAACGAGTCATTTTCAATGCAACCTTTTTCCAAGCATTTATCGATCTGTTGCATTCCGAGCGACAAACGAGTGACACCTCGCACTTTGAATGTTGTGTGGGGTTTCATCTGCGTGTGAACTTCATGATGTTTTGTATACATAGCCATTAGGTAATGGCACTGGCGGATCCAGAAATGTATCCCTCTCTCTCTTTTCCCCATTAGAAAGCGTGTGTTGGAGAAGGATAGATCAGGATACTCATGTGATTTTCGCCCCACTTCTATCCTTTTCTAACACGTGCATTCTAATGGGAAAAGAGAAAGAGAAATACAATATCTTGGATCCGCTAGTAGGTAATGGTTCATTCTCATCATCCTTCCAATCTTTGTACCTCTAATTGAGTCAACCGGTCAGATCTTTAGCGCCATGAATGTGCTTTGTGCTTTCCTTTGGTGATCGCAAAGGCGGACCCTGCAATGTGGCAACTGTGTATTATTCCCGTTCGAATGCATGAGAAACAATCGATTAGTAAGAGAGCCATGGCCCCCTCAAGAATCGATTGTTTCTCATACGTTTAAATGGAGTGAATCATGGTTGCCAAATAGCTGGATCCGCCCTTGGTGATCGACATCATCCTTTTAAAAGGGAGTCTTTGAAAGAATAATTCCGTTACTTTGAATCGTGTTTCATATTCAAGTCGGGGCCGGTTGAAACCCAAAATGCTCTTGTTCCTGAGCAGAACTGCCGGTTTTGTGTATAATTAATGACATTTTTCGATTCACCGATGAATCCACCGGTTGTGGAAATGTTGCATAGTTCATTTCAGTTTATGACGTTAGTGCGTTACGTTCCTTACAGTCCAGCGAGCTGATTCTGTTCTTTGGACGAGACGAGATAAAATAGCGGGAATCGACCAATCCCATTGGTTTAAACGGCGTCACGTGACAGATTTAGAGTCATTCAAGAGAGCTTTTCAGTCTAAAAGGAACGACTTCAAAAATGTCACGTGACGCCATTTAAGCCAATGAGAATGATCGATTCCTACTATCTCGTCTCGTCCAAAAGAACAGAATCAGCCCCCGAGGGCCCGATCAAGTTGAACGCATCTACCTACCTAGTTCAACCGATGAGCATCAGTCAACTTTTAGTCAAACTTGAGCCACACCAGAGCTTGACTTGAAGGTCATATCGATGCCTTTTGGTGAGCAAAGAGTGAGGTTTACTAATTCAAGTCAAGTCCGACTTTTCGCCAACTTTATGGGGCCCCTATTGTTAGTTCACATCGTGAAATCTAAAAAAAAGAGAGAAATTCTCAACTGTATTAATGATTTGTTGCAAGTCCTTAGAATATGACGAATTTCAAACTGTTAGCTACTTGGCGTTTCCTGTGAAACTGTTCCAAATACCGCCAGTCTGCATAAAGCATTTGTGTTCATCGGTGCGACGCAACTGCAGTTTCATGTACTTACAATCATCACAACTATTTTCCAATCAAAGTCAAGAAATCTACCCTTTGATCTATTCGTGCTGTTAATCTTTGCTTTGTCGAAGTGACTCGGGAATTGCCAATTGCAGAGATTAGATTCGATTAGCCCCTCCTCGACGAATTAAACTTCGACAATTTGCGTTTACAACTGAAAATGATTAGACGCTCCACGGAATCCTCACGCTTATTCGTGAAAACGCGGGGAGTCTCTCCTCAACTTTCGATCAGCAAGTCTTGCGTATCTCTCAACTTTGACAATGCGCCGTGGAACAGGGAATGTCAATCGCGCGAAAAGATGCATACTTTTTAAGACTTGTGTAGAGCTGAATTCGTTGGTCGACGAAAACACCCCCCCCCCCCCCCCCCCCCCCCCACCCCCCCCCCCCCCCCCCCCCCCCCCCGCCCCGTACAAGTATATTGAATGCAAAAAAAAAAATCTGTCTCTACGATACGCCAGGCTGAGGGCAGGTTGAAGTCAACTTGGAAAGCCCCGTCAATTAACTTTGGACTTGTTTAATATCGAGGACTTTAATTCGTCAATGCACAACCAAGAGAACGGGTCTGTTGCAAACTTTTGCTACAGCGCTATAGAGTGATCGCTCTCGTGTAAAATCGCGTGAATAGTCCATTGGTGGCAGCAGAAAGAAAGTCATCAAATGCAATAACAAACTCACAAGAGGCATTTAACTGAAATCCAAGATGGCGTTAAAATATCGAGCGACCTGTATGCAAGCACCATGTATATCGAAGATGGCCAACCTCACAACATCGATATCACTATACCAATCACAAACGCAAACAAACTCATAACCTCCAATGCTGTGAGGTTGTTAACGTTGGCCATCATGGATGTTCACGGGCGTGCACACAGGTTGCTCGATATTTTACCGTCATCTTGGGTTTCAGTTAAACGCCTCTTGTGAGTTTAATACTGCATTTTATGACTTTTCGATACCGCACCAATGGACTTTTCACGTGATTTTACTTGATATTTAACACTTTTATCGCTGTAGCAAAAGTTTGCAACAGGCCCATTACAATGTACAGCTCAAATAATACAAATGTAACGAATTGAATGAAGCGCCTTCAATTCGTGATGTAGACTAAAAGAGCACCGTGGTGCACGAACAGTTAACTATCTAGACATTGCGATTGTAATAGTCCACTGATTGTAAGTTTATAAAATTAAAGCAGGACTATTTTGAGTATCGGCCTCTGACAAGTAGCCGGTGCGTGCTATCGAACCTCATCAAAGCGCATCGATGAGCGGTTGATTATAGCAACGCGAGTCGAATCTCTGCGCTAACCAACCGCTCACCGATGCGTTTGATGCGGTTCGATAGCACGCACCGATACTTGTCAGAACCCGATACTCAAAATGGTCCCGCTGTAATACTGAATAGTATCCAAAGCAACCTCGCAGTCATTTTAGGTTAAGGTTAGGAGGTCAAAGGTTATAGGTATAAGTAAAGTTTGGAAATGAGTGTGCGCACTGTAAATTTTGCGTCGTTTTCTGTACAGGAATTGAGTTTAAAAGTGTTGCACGGAATTCGCGATAGACCCATTTATGTTTGGTTACCTCTTTAATTTTATAAGTGCAAGTGAGCAGAGACGGATTCGCTGTAATATTATGGCTCTCTCGCTCTCTCTCTCGATCTACTCTCTCTCTCTCTCTCTCTCTCTCTCTCTCTCTCTCGCTCTCTCTTCTCTCTCTCTCTCTCTCTCTCTCTCTCTCTCTCTCTCTCTCTCTCTCTCTCTCTCTCGACTCTCACTTTCCATCTCGACCCTCTTTTCCGACTATATTAGAAAGCGTTCTTGCTAGGAATGAAGAGTTATAGTGGAGCCAGAATCACGGGTTGTGGTATCCCCTATCTCTATCCTTACTTAACGCATGCGTTGGAATAGGCGAAGAGAGAGAGAGAGGAGAGAGAGAGAGAGAGAGAGAGAGAGAGAGAGAGAGAGAGAGAGAGAGAGAGAGAGAGAGAGAGAGAGAGAGAGAGAGAGAGAGAGAGAGGATGAGAGAGAGAGATGAGAGAGAGAGAGAGAAAGTCAAGTTTCAGAATCCGCGCGTGAGACAGAAGTAACGCCTCACTCGCACTCATTTTACAGATGACCACACACAATTTTACGCGAATTTCCACGTCTTCAGTAATTCTCAACCAACTCTAATTGTTTACGGCTCAATAATCCGTGAAAATTACGGAGGCTCTGACGAACTGTTGTTAAGTCCCTAGCGCAACGAGAAACTATCTCTCTCTCTCTCTCTCTCTCTCTCTCTCTCTCTCTCTCTCTCTTTCCTCTGTATTGAAATAAGTATATCTGACGAGGATAGACTAAGGCATAAAACCTCCTCGTTCTATCCTTTTTCTACTTGCACTTTTAAAGGGATAGAGGGATGGAAAAGATCCATATCTGCGCCCGCGCCATTGCATTTGTTAAGTGTTCGGTGTACTTTCTCGGTTCTTTATTACAATCGCCCGTTAAAAAAATAATTTATGAGAGCTTTTAAACTGACGCTATCTATTATAGGTTGAAAGCTCCGAAAGTTTTTCTTATGAAGAATCACGTCAAATAATGAAATTTACATTTTTAAAAGTGCTATATCGTGAAAATAACATTGCTCGATATCTATGAATTGATCCTCCAGAACAGTTCAAGGACTGAAAAATACACATTTAAACGGTGAAACAATATATCACAGTCTTTATCGGTCTTCCGGCTCAAAACAAAAGTTGATCCAGTTTAAGTTTCACGTAAAAGCATTTTTAATATGGAAATGTTTGCATTCGTACGAGAAAATAATGCGATTCTTTTTAGATATACCGGATTTTGCGCCTTTAAGAATACGTTTTATCACAATCGAGTGAGAACCGTGTTTCTTGTACTCTATGTAAAACTCGTTCGCCCATTTTCTTGCACCACAATCTCACCTTACCTATGTTATAATCTTTTCAAACGCTTTCCTACTTATTCAGTGGCGTCGCGTGCAACCCGGCAACGTTATATTCAATCCATTCAAACACTTGAAAAATATCGAAAATTTGGAGGTGCACACTGCACTCGCTCGAATCGATGTTTTTCATGGGTTTAATTAGATGGAATGCAGCGTTGCTAGATTGAAGGTGACGCCACTGCGTATAAAAGCGTTTTTCAATCAGTAACCTCTAGCGGGTAATCTAGCTTTGTCACATTTTGAGCGTTTAAACTATTGCGAAAAGACGAATTAGATAGTAAAGGGTGTTCACAATACACCAATAGTTCCGATATTATTCGTGGATTAAAAAAGAAAAATGAGCAATATAACTTTATAGAGTCCCTATATGTAGAGAGTTAAGACAAGAGGGTAGTCAACTTCTGATTGGTCGATGAATTTTAGGCTCTACGGACGCCGCCATTGGATGCGATTTTGCACTTTTGTTTTGTTTGCCAACGGTCTTTTACAGATAAAACAGTTAATTTGCGACGAATCTGTTAATTTTAATCATAATGCACCACAAGAATGTCCATAAATCTCAAAAGAATCATTAAAAAGCGTTAATACATGTCGATCAACAAAAGCAGGGAAAGATTACATCGTTTCAAACTGAGCGGAACTGTAATCTTTGCTGTGGAGCAAAACACAACAATGGCCTCAGAATGTAAACAAATGTGCAAAATCGCATCCAATGGCGGCGCCCATGATTTCTCTTGTCTTAACTCTCTACATATAGGGTCTCTATAACTTTAGAGGCTCGTTCTAGAACGTATAACTTTAGAGACAGCCATCTCTGTCGCAGCCATGATATTTTGTTTGCCTCTCATTTTTAAACCTTAAATCGAAAGTTGGGACAGATCAATTTGAAATTTGTTACAAATGAACTAAAAAATGTTTTGGAGTAGCTGTCTGGACACAGAAATCGATATGATGGATTCTTTTGGAAGAATTTACACGATAAAGAAAGGGACACTTAAGGGATACACGTAAAATTGCCTCTACTAGATGGTTGAATGGAGCATTGGAGCTGTTGCAAACTTTTGCTACAGGCTTATTAATAGTTGATTTTGGGGTAAACCCCTGTAAAGAGGACGATTAGTGCACTAAAAAATCACGAAATCCGCTCCTAAACTCACAACATGCTTTTAAACGCGAGACCGTAATGGTGGTCATTACAGCCTAAATCTTATGGCAAGTGTATGCTGCTGCTTCTTCTTGTGTGGTATCGCGAGAACACTTCGTGAGGATGGAGCTTATCGAGGTAGGGAAACCCTTTATTTTATCATCCTTGTCAGTGGCGCACCGAGAACTTTAGTTTGGTGGGGGTTTCACAGCAAATTTTCCATTTTCTGAGGTCTTGGGGGGGGGGGGTTTGAAAGCAATTTTGGCGGAAGATGACCTTTTTTATGGCAAAATCTTGATGCTTAGGGGGGGTTTTGACCCTAAAACCACCCCCTTCGATGCGCCACTGATCCTTGTGGAAACCCAATGTATATAAAAAGGTATTGGTCTACTACCGCCTTTACGGTCTTTGAAAGTATTTTACGAGTTTGTGAGTGGATTTCGTCACTTTTTAGTGAGCTTATCGTCATTTTTTACAGGGGTTTACCCCATAATCAACCATTAATAAGCCTGTAGCAATAGTTTGCAACAGCTTTATTATAATTTTTTGTCCATGGTAGCCACTCGACAACATTCGCGCGCTTTCGTTTAAATTAGTGCCGGCTCGTGCAATCTGGCAACCAAGATTTTTGGCCATTTAAACATTTAAATCTATGCAAATAAAGCGATATCTTGGGGGTGCATTTGCACCTTCTGAAGATTGATTGTTTTTCGTAAGTTTAAATGGAGAAAAAACGTTGTTTTATACCACATCGCACGCACTGCTACTGGTTTAAATGGACAGTTTTCATACACTTGGGGCTGTTGCACACTTTTGCTATAAGCAATTTAATAGTTGATACTAGTGTAAAAACTTCCAAAAATAACGATGGCAGCACTAAAAACTTCCAAAATCCACTCCTAGCTAAACTCGATAAACGCTTTTATTTGCGCGGGCGTAATGGTGGCTGAGGGTAGTAACAATGGGAGATTCCCATCTAAACAAATACTGTGACTCCACCAAGAAACGACCAATAAGAGACGACTTTCATTTGACACCGGTGTCACTAGGTGTTGCGGTACCATTCAACGGATGTGGATCATCACTCTGATGACTAATTACTCTGTGAATCATCCTTGTCAGCATAGAAAGAGTGACGAAATTAAGATAGGAATCTCCCATTGTTGCTGCCCTCGGCCACCATTACGCCCTCGTAAATAAAATCGTTTATTGAGTTTAAGAGTGGATCTCGGAAGTTTTTAGTGATGCTATTGTTATTTTTCGAGGTTTTTACACCAGAAGCGACTGTTAAATCGCTTACAGCAAAAGTGTGCAACAGCCCCATTATACAGTTTTTGATTTGAGGTTAAAACATTAGAGACAATCGATGAACTATCGTCCATTCTACCTCATTTTGGAATACAACTGACAACAAGGCGTGAGCCCTCTATTGTTACAGCTCTGTAGGTTTAAATCAAAGACATTATATCATATAGACGGAGTGCATAACAAGATCCTTGAGGCAAACTTGCGGTACTTCGCATGTTCACCAAAAATGATCACCAGTCATCAGCCTGCTCAACGATTGCATCAAAACTGGTAATCTTTTTTAGGTATAATCTTTGGCAAAACTGGTGACAAACAAACCGACGCCATTTTGAGAGTGAATGAAAGCTGCACACTATTTCCAATTTTGTGAGTTATTTGGAGCTTTTTTTGATCTTATATCATACTGTTGTCAAAATGATGGCCATTGAATAGTGTTTTATCCATCTTCGATCTCGATTTTTATAAAGTAGTAAGTTTGGATTCAGAGGTTATGTTCGTTTGTTTGTCACCAGTTGAAGGTTCCTCCCCCAATTTCGAAAGTGGACTCGCCCGTCTGCCTACTGTAGTGTACGGTAAATTTGCCTCACCCAGCTCAATGTTAAGGTATAGGATGCACTCCGTCTATATGATATAATGTCTTTGGTTTAAATAGACAAAAAGCAGCGTTGCAAAATTGAACGCTTCTTCTCACTCAGTTTGCCAACAAGTACTTACCTCAATCATGCTTCACTGAAAAGTCTCCAAACTGTCCCAGCAATCTCTCCAAGCGATTGTTGAAGTAATGTAGAAGAACGTAAATAAACAGCGCGCAGATGACAAAACTAAGTATCGTTCGTAGAACAAACCGAACAACGGAAAAGACTAGGCCCAAAATTGACGAAAATATCCAGAACAAAATACTCAAGTTCAGAAAAAAGCAGCGAGCTACAAGTCCCAGGCACATGATTATTTTTTTCTTTTTTTAAATTCCACTTTAGTCACTTAAGAAAGTAAGTCGCTTTTTATCAATGCGTTCTTCGTTTTGATTTTTATTTATGGTTTTTAGAGAGAGAAAACTAATTCGATTACCTACGCGAGAAAGAATCCGGCTTTTCTCGATGTAGTTTTTCTTCTTCGGAAGCGTTAAGCGCTTATTAAGTCAACAATAATAGGATTTACGATTTACAGATCGCATTTTTAAAGCAAGCGTTCTTTTTATGTTTATCGATTCACTGCTTTCAGCCTTTTAATGGCTTATTGTCGTTGACATCTCTCAAAATTATTTAAGGATATTTCGTTTCAATATCGCTGATTACAGTTCTTTATCTATGGTATATAGTAAAAAACTTGCCTTTCTTTTTTAATGTACAGCACGAGTTTTTGTAGTTTTTAGCGATGTAGGAATTGCTTTTGTCCACGCATTTACTTAGTAACTTAGTAAGTTTCTCATTACTCTATAGCGTTTAATTTAAATTCTTCTTGATGAAAGATCCGCGTTAAAACAAAAAAAGCAAAAACAAACAAAAATTGAAATTTGATCCGTCACATCATAAAAACGTGTCTTCCTTTAAAATAAAGCACACGTTTTTCTATTTTTGAGCGTTGCAAGACTTTGCTTTGGTCCATAAACTTACTTAGTAAGCCTATCATTAACCTATCCTTTAGTTTCAACTATTTTCGATGAAAGTTGCGCGTTAAAAAAATAAAAAAGAAACTGAAATTGTATCTGTCACATCAAAAAATATACAGTAATCCTGAAGATCAAATGTGTTTAGAATCTAGACACGTAAACAATGAAAAAACACTCGTTAAAAAACTAAAAAGAATTACAGAAAACTTTCGTTAAAAAATTGAAATGGTAAGTACGGAAAACTATCAGAAATGAAAAAATGTTAGTACGAAAATTCAAATTACTGAAAGATCAAACTTCGCGACGTATGGTTAAAAGCCGGTGCATTTACAAGGTGATTACAAGGCAGACTTTTCATTACATTGACCTGACTTTGATTGATATGACTACTGCGTTTCGTGTGGAGTACGTTTCGTTGTGTTCGGGTAATTTTGTATCAGTTTCGAAAAAAGGAAAGGGAAAGAAACGCGCGCTGCATTGGCGTGTAAAGAGAAGGACGTCTAGACACGGCCCCCGCACTTGTCTCGCGTCAAATATCGAATAGCCCCCCTTTCCCCCTTTCCCCCCTTTCCCCCCAACCCTCTCTCTCTCGCTACCCTCCTCCTTCACAAGTCACGGGAGGGGGGTGACACGCCCTTGTTGCCAACGTTTGTTTTGATAAATTACCTGTCCCTTCTCTCAATCATGTTTGTTTGATTTTTTTTTTTTTTTTTTTTTTTTTTTTTTTTTTTTTTTTTTTTAACTCGCGATTACGCGTCAACTGTCGTGATGCACCAGTGTGTTTGTCAAAAGGATCGTATGATTTTAACCCTTCATATAGGGGCGCGAAGCGTATATAGGTCACTGACTTTAATGGAACTTTTAAATTCCCAGTTTTGACCTCAGGGAATTATGGCGCTCGCTCTTTGCAGCACTATGGCCGTGGTGTGTAGGTGGGGGGGGGGGGAGTAGGCAAATAGTCAGTGAAAAAAAGTAATTAAAAATCATTGTTTTAGACCTCTGAAGCTTGATTAAATATTTTCTGTGAGAATTTAACTAATGTTTTTTTATCACCCCAAAAGCCGAAGGTAATTAATTTAACAAATTATTGAAATGGGGCTCTTTGCTAACTTTTGTCTTATGCGATCAAATAGTCGATTCTTGCGTTAAAACCAAAGCCATTATATCATATAGACGGAGTGCATAACAAGATCCTTGAGGAAAACTTGCGGTACTTCGCATGTTCACAAAAAATGATCACCATAGTCATCAGCCTGATAAACGGTTGCATCAAAACTTAAATTGGTAATCTTTTTTAGGTATAATCTTTGGTAAAACTGGTGACAAACAAACTGACGCCATTTTGAGAGTGAATGAAAGCTGCACACCATTTCCAATTTTGTAAGTTATTTGAAGCTTTTTTCTTGTTTTTTATCATACTGTTGTCAAAATGATGATCTTTAAAATAGTGTTTCATCCACCTTCGATCTCGATTTTTATAATGTAGTAAGTTTGGATTAAGAGGTTATGTTCGTTGGTTTGTCACCAGTTGAAGGTTCACCCCCCAAATTTTCGAACAATGGACTCGCCCGTATGCCTACTGTAGTGTACGCTAAGTTTGCCTCACCCAGCTCAATGTTACGGTATAGGATGCACTCCGTCTAGATGATATAATGTATTTGGTTAAAACCAGCAAAACTGACGACGAGTGTACTGAAAAATCATGAAATTTATTCATATACTCACATGGGAAATTCCCATCTAAATTGAGATGTATCTCTGTGTTTCCATAGAGAAAGTGACATAGTAGATGGGAATCTCCCATAATACCTGCGTTGAACCGCCATTACAAACTTGCCGTTATAGCAGTTATGTGAGTTTATTACTGATTTTTAGACTTCCGTGGTGTGATTTTTGTGATTTTCGCTGGTTTTTTACATTATAGATTGGACCATTCATTTGCCCGCAGCAAAAGTTTGCAAGAGCCTCATTCAGCAATTTTTTTTAGTGTAAATCTGGCAACATTGTTTATAATCTGGCAACCCTAATCAGCGCTAATTAATTGTGCGCGCTTTCAACGCGATGAACTTGAGCTGTTCGTGTCACTTTGAAAAGTATGATCGTTTTTGCTTTGTTCTCATTTTCGCTCTCGCACACCTCCGAATAACACAAAATGAAAGTCTGGGAATTTAAGATAAAAGGGAGTGGGGGAAATAAAATTTCTACCAAGGAAAACGAGTCATTTTCAATGCAACCTTTTTCCCAAACATTTATCGATCTGTTGCATTCCCAGCGACAAACGAGTGACACCTCGCACTTTGAATGTTGTGTGGGGTTTCATCTGCGTGTGAACTTCATGATGTTTTGTATACATAGCCATTAGGTAATGGCACCGGCGGATCCAGAAATGTATCCCTCTCTCTCTTTTCCCCATTAGAAAGCGTGTGTTGGAGAAGGATAGATCAGGGATACTCATGTGATTTTCGCCCCACTTCTATCCTTTTCTAACACGTGCATTCTAATGGGAAAAGAGAAAGAGAAATACAATATCTTGGATCCGCTAGTAGGTAATGGTTCATTCTCATCATCCTTCCAATCTTTGTACCTCTAATTGAGTCAACCGGTCAGATCTTTAGCGCCATGAATGTGCTTTGTGCTTTCCTTTGGTGATCGCAAAGGCGGACCCTGCAATGTGGCAACTGTGTATTATTCCCGTTCGAATGCATGAGAAACAATCGATTAGTAAGAGAGCCATGGCCCCCTCAAGAATCGATTGTTTCTCATACGTTTAAATGGAGTGAATCCATGGTTGCCAAATAGCTGGATCCGCCCTTGGTGATCGACATCATCCTTTTAAAAGGGAGTCTTTGAAAGAATAATTCCGTTACTTTGAATCGTGTTTCATATTCAAGTCGGGGCCGGTTGAAACCCAAAATGCTCTTGTTCCTGAGCAGAACTGCCGGTTTGTGTATAATTAATGACATTTTTCGATTCACCGATGAATCCACCGGTTGTGGAAATGTTGCATAGTTCATTTCAGTTTATGACGTTAGTGCGTTACGTTCCTTACAGTCCAGCGAGCTGATTCTGTTCTTTGGACGAGACGAGATAAAATAGCGGGAATCGACCAATCCCATTGGTTTAAACGGCGTCACGTGACAGATTTAGAGTCATTCAAGAGAGCTTTTCAGTCTAAAAGGAACGACTTCAAAAATGTCACGTGACGCCATTTAAGCCAATGAGAATGATCGATTCCTACTATCTCGTCTCGTCCAAAAGAACAGAATCAGCCCCCCGAGGGCCCGATCAAGTTGAACGCATCTACCTACCTAGTTCAACCGATGAGCATCAGTCAACTTTTAGTCAAACTTGAGCCACACCAGAGCTTGACTTGAAGGTCATATCGATGCCTTTTGGTGAGCAAAGAGTGAGGTTTACTAATTCAAGTCAAGTCCGACTTTTCGCCAACTTTATGGGGCCCCTATTGTTAGTTCACATCGTGAAATCTAAAAAAAAAGAGAGAAATTCTCAACTGTATTAATGATTTGTTGCAAGTCCTTAGAATATGACGAATTTCAAACTGTTAGCTACTTGGCGTTTCCTGTGAAACTGTTCCAAATACCGCCAGTCTGCATAAAGCATTTGTGTTCATCGGTGCGACGCAACTGCAGTTTCATGTACTTACAATCATCACAACTATTTTCCAATCAAAGTCAAGAAATCTACCCTTTGATCTATTCGTGCTGTTAATCTTTGCTTTGTCGAAGTGACTCGGGAATTGCCAATTGCAGAGATTAGATTCGATTAGCCCCTCCTCGACGAATTAAACTTCGACAATTTGCGTTTACAACTGAAAATGATTAGACGCTCCACGGAATCCTCACGCTTATTCGTGAAAACGCGGGAGTCTCTCCTCAACTTTCGATCAGCAAGTCTTGCGTATCTCTCAACTTTGACAATGCGCCGTGGAACAGGGAATGTCAATCGCGCGAAAAGATGCATACTTTTTAAGACTTGTGGAAGAGCTGAATTCGTTGGTCGACGAACAACCCCCCCCCCCCCCCCCCCCCCCCCCCCCCCCGTACAAGTATATTGAATGCAAAAAAAAAATCTGTCTCTACGATACGCCAGGCTGAGGGCAGGTTGAAGTCAACTTGGAAAGCCCCGTCAATTAACTTTGGACTTGTTTAATATCGAGGACTTTAATTCGTCAATGCACAACCAAGAGAACGGGTCTGTTGCAAACTTTTGCTACAGCGCTATAGAGTGATCGCTCTCGTGTAAAATCGCGTGAATAGTCCATTGGTGGCAGCAGAAAGTCATCAAATGCAATAACAAACTCACAAGAGGCATTTAACTGAAATCCAAGATGGCGTTAAAATATCGAGCGACCTGTATGCAAGCACCATGTATATCGAAGATGGCCAACCTCACAACATCGATATCACTATACCAATCACAAACGCAAACAAACTCATAACCTCCAATGCTGTGAGGTTGTTAACGTTGGCCATCATGGATGTTCACGGTGCGTGCACACAGGTTGCTCGATATTTTACCGTCATCTTGGGTTTCAGTTAAACGCCTCTTGTGAGTTTAATACTGCATTTTATGACTTTTCGATACCGCACCAATGGACTTTTCACGTGATTTTACTTGATATTTAACACTTTTATCGCTGTAGCAAAAGTTTGCAACAGGCCCATTACAATGTACAGCTCAAATAATACAAATGTAACGAATTGAATGAAGCGCCTTCAATTCGTGATGTAGACTAAAAGAGCACCGTGGTGCACGAACAGTTAACTATCTAGACATTGCGATTGTAATAGTCCACTGATTGTAAGTTTATAAAATTAAAGCAGGACTATTTTGAGTATCGGCCTCTGACAAGTAGCCGGTGCGTGCTATCGAACCTCATCAAAGCGCATCGATGAGCGGTTGATTATAGCAACGCGAGTCGAATCTCTGCGCTAACCAACCGCTCACCGATGCGTTTTGATGCGGTTCGATAGCACGCACCGATACTTGTCAGAACCCGATACTCAAAATGGTCCCGCTGTAATACTGAATAGTATCCAAAGGCAACCTCGCAGTCACTTTTAGGTTAAGGTTAGGAGGTCAAAGGTTATAGGTATAAGTAAAGTTTGGAAATTGAGTGTGCGCACTGTAAATTTTGCGTCGTTTTCTGTACAGGAATCTGAGTTTAAAAGTGTTGCACCGGAATTCGCGATAGACCCATTTATGTTTGGTTACCTCTTTAATTTTAATAAGTGCAAGTGAGCAGAGACGGATTCGCTGTAATATTATGGCTCTCTCTCTCTCTCTCTCTCTCTCTCTCTCTCTCTCTCTCTCTCTCTCTCTCTCTCTCTCTCTCTCGCTCTCTCTTTCTCTCTCTCTCTCTCTCTCTCTCTCTCTCTCTCTCTCTCTCTCTCTCTCTCTCTCTCTCGACTCTCACTTTCCATCTCGACCTCTTTTTCCGACTATATTAGAAAGCGTTCTTGCTAGGAATGAAGAGTTATAGTGGAGCCAGAATCACGGGGTTGTGGTATCCCCTATCTCTATCCTTACTTAACGCATGCGTTGGAATAGGCGGAAAGAGAGAGAGAGAGAGAGAGAGAGAGAGAGAGAGAGAGAGAGAGAGAGAGAGAGAGAGAGAGAGAGAGAGAGAGAGAGAGAGAGAGAGAAAGTCAAGTTTCAGAATCCGCGCGTGAGACAGAAGTAACGCCTCACTCGCACTCATTTTACAGATGACCACACACAATTTTACGCGAATTTCCACGTCTTCAGTAATTCTCAACCAACTCTAATTGTTTACGGCTCAATAATCCGTGAAAATTACGGAGGCTCTGACGAACTGTTGTTAAGTCCCTAGCGCAACGAGAAACTATCTCTCTCTCTCTCTCTCTCTCTCTCTCTCTCTCTCTCTCTCTCTCTTTCCTCTGTATTGAAATAAGTATATCTGACGAGGATAGACTAAGGCATAAAACCTCCTCGTTCTATCCTTTTCTACTTGCATTTTAAAAGGGTAGAGGGATGGAAAGATCCATATCTGCGCCCGCGCCATTGCTTTTGTTAAGTTTTTCGGTGTACTTTCTCGGTTCTTTATTACAATCGCCCGTTAAAAAAAAAATTTTATGAGGTTTTTAAACTGACGCTATCTATTATAGGTTGAAAGCTCCGAAAGTTTTTCTATAAAGAATCACGTCAAATAATGAAATTTACTTTTTTAAAAAGTGCTATATCGTGAAAATAACATTGCTCGATATCTAGGAATTGATCCTCCAGAACAGTTCAAGGACTGAAAAATACACATTTAAACGGTGAAACAATATATCACAGTCTTTATCGGTCTCCGGCTAAAAACAAAAGTTGATCCAGTTTAATTTTCACGTAAAAGCTTTTTAAATTTGGAAATTTTGCATTCGTACGAGAAAATAATGCGATTCTTTTTAGATATACCGGATTTTGCGCCTTTAAGAATACGTTTTATCACAATCGAGTGAGAACCGTGTTTCTTGTACTCTATGTAAAACTCGTTCCCCCATTTTCTTGCACCACAATCTCACCTTACCTATGTTATAATCTTTTCAAACGCTTTCCTACTTATTCAGTGGCGTCGCGTGCAACCCGGCAACGTTATATTCAATCCATTCAAACACTTGAAAAATATCAAAAATTTGGAGGTGCACACTGCACTCGCTCGAATCGATGTTTTTCAGGGTTTAATTAGATGGAATGCAGCGTTGCTAGATTGAAGGTGACGCCACTGCGTATAAAAGCGTTTTTCAATCAGTAACCTCTAGGGGGTAATCTAGCTTTGTCACATTTTGAGCTTTTAAACTATTGCGAAAAGACGAATTAGATAGTAAAGGGTGTTCACAATACACCAATAGTTCGATATTATTCGTGGTTTAAAAAAAAAAATGAGCAATATAACTTTATAGAGTCCCTATTTTAGAGAGTTAAGACAAGGGGGTTCATTTCTGTTTGGTCGATGAATTTAGGCTCTACGGACGCCGCCTTTGGATGCGATTTTGCACTTTTGTTTTTTTTCCCAAAACGGTCTTTTACAGATAAAACATTTAAATTTTGCGACGAATCTGTTAATTTTAATCATAATGCACCACAAGAATGTCCAAAATCTAAAAAGAATCATTAAAAAGCGTTAATACTGTCGATCAACAAAAGCAGGGAAAGATTACATCGTTTCAAACTGAGCGGAACTGTAATCTTTGCTGTGGAGCAAAACACAACAATGCCTCAGAATGTAAACAAATGTGCAAAATCGCATCCAATGGCGGCGCCCATGATTTCTTTTGTCTAACTCTCTACATATAGGGTCTCTAAACTTTAGAGGCTCGTTCTAGAACGTATAACTTTAGAGACAGCCATCTCTGTCGCAGCCATGATATTTTGTTTGCCTCTCATTTTTAAACCTTAAATCGAAAGTTGGGACAGATCAATTTGAAATTTGTTAAAAATGAACAAAAAAATGTTTGGAGTAGCTGTCTGGACACAGAAACGATATGATGGTTCTTTTGGAAGAATTTACACGAAAAAGAAAGGGACACTTAAGGGATACACGTAAAATTGCCTCTACTAGATGGTGAATGGAGCATTGGAGCTGTTGCAAACTTTTGCTACAGGCTTATTAATAGTTGATTTTGGGGAAAACCCCTGTAAAGAGGACGATTAGGCACTAAAAAATCACGAAATCCGCTCCTAAACTCACAACATGCTTTTAAACGCGAGACCGTAATGGTGGTCATTACAGCCTAAATCTTATGGCAAGTGTATGCTGCTGTTCTTCTTGGTGGTATCGCGAGAACACTTCGTGAGGATGGAGCTTATCGAGGTAGGGAACCCTTTATTTTATCATCCTTGAGGGGCCCACCGAGAACTTTAGTTTGGTGGGGGTTTCACAGAAAATTTTCCTTTTTCTGAGGTCTTGGGGGGGGGGGGGTTTGAAAGCAATTTTGGGGGAAAATGACCTTTTTTATGGCAAAATCTTGATGCTTGGGGGGGGTTTTGACCCTAAAACCCCCCCTTCGATGCGCCACTGATCCTTGGGGAAAACCCCAATGTATATAAAAAGGTATTGGTCTACTACCGCCTTTACGGTCTTTGAAAGTATTTTACGAGTTTGTGAGTGGATTTCGTCATTTTTTAGTGAGCTTATCGTCTTTTTTACAGGGGTTTACCCCATAATCAACCATTAATAAGCCTGTAGCAATAGTTTGAAACAGTTTATTATAATTTTTTGTCCATGGTAGCCACTCGAAACATTCGCGCGCTTTCGTTTAAATTAGTGCCGGGTCGTGCAATCTGGCAAACCCAAAATTTTTGGCCATTTAAACATTTTAAAACTATGCAAAAAAAGCGATATCTTTGGGGGGGCATTTGCACCCTTTTGAAGATTGAGTTTTTCGTAAGTTTAAATGGAGAAAAAACGTTTTTTTTTACCACATCGCACGCACTGCTACTGGTTTAAAAGGACAGTTTCATAATTGGGCTGTTGCACACTTTTGCTATAAGCAATTAAAAGTTGATACTAGTGTAAAAACTTTCCCAAAAAAAACGATGGCAGCACTAAAAACTTCCAAAATCCACTCCTAGCTAAACTCGATAAACGCTTTTTTTGCGCGGGCGTAATGGTGGCTGAGGGTAGTAACAATGGGAGATTCCCATCTAAAAAATACTGTGACTCCACCAAGAAACGACCCAAAAAGAGACGACTTTCATTTGACACGGTGTCACTAGGTGTTGCGGTACCATTCAACGGATGTGGATCCCACTCTGATGACTAATTACTCTGTGAATCATCCTTGTCAGCATAGAAAGAGTGACGAAATTAAGATGGAATCTCCCTTGTGTGCCCTCGGGCCCCCATTACGCCCTCGTAAATAAAATCGTTTATTTAGTTTAAGAGTGGATCTCGGGAAATTTTTAGTGATGCTATTGTTATTTTTCGAGGTTTTTACACCAGAAGCGACGTTAAATCGCTTACAGCAAAAGTGTGCAACGCCCCATTATACAGTTTTTTATTTGAGGTTAAAACTTAGAGACAATCGATGAACTATCGTCCATTCTACCCCTTTTGGAATACAAAATGACAACAAGGCGTGAGCCCTCTATTGGTTTCAGCTCTGTAGGTTTAAATCAAAGATTATATCATATAGACGGGTGCATAACAAGATCCTTGAGGCAAACGCGGTACTTCGCATGTTCCCAAAAATGATCACCAGTCATCAGCCTGCTAACGATTGCATCAAAACTGGTAATTTTTTTAGGTATAAACTTTGGCAAAAATGGTGACAAACAAACCGACGCCATTTGAGAGTGAATGAAAGCTGCACACTATTTCCAATTTTGTGAGTTATTTGGGGCTTTTTTTGATCTTTTATCATACTGTTGTCAAAATGATGGCCTTGAATAGTGTTTTTTCCATCTTTGATCTCGATTTTATAAAGTAGTAAGTTTGGATTCAGGGTTATGTTCGTTTGTTTGTCACCCGTTGAAGGTTCCCCCCCCAATTTTGAAAGTGGACTCGCCCGTCTGCCTACTGTAGTGTACGGTAAAATTTTCCTCACCCAGCTCAATGTTAAGGTATAGGATGCACTCCGTCTATATGATATAATGTCTTTTGGGTTTTAAAAAGACAAAAAGCAGCGTTGCAAAAATTTAACGCTTTTTCTCACTCGTTTTCCAACAAGTACTTACCTCAATCATGTTCACTGAAAAGTTCCCCAAAATGTCCCCGCAATCTCTCCAAGCGATTTTTGAAATAATGTAGAAGAACGTAAATAAACAGCGCGCAGATGACAAAACTAAGTATCGTTCGTAGAACAAACCGAACAACGGAAAAGACTAGGCCCAAAATTGACGAAAATATCCAGAACAAAATACTCAAGTTTAGAAAAAAGCAGCGAGCTACAAGTCCCAGGACTGATTATTTTTTTCTTTTTTAAATTCCACTTAGTCACTTAAGAAAGTAAGTCGCTTTTTTTCAATGCGTTCTTCGTTTTGATTTTTTTTATGGTTTTTTGAGAGAGAAAACTAATTCGATTACCTACGCGAGAAAGAATCCGGCTTTTCTCGATGTAGTTTTTCTTCTTCGGAAGCGTTAAGCGCTTATTAAGTCAACAATAATAGGATTTACGATTTACAGATCGCATTTTTAAAGCAAGCGTTCTTTTTATGTTTATCGATTCACTGCTTTCAGCCTTTTAATGGCTTATTGTCGTTGACATCTCTCAAAATTATTTAAGGATATTTCGTTTTAATATCGCTGATTACAGTTCTTTATCTATGGTATTAGTAAAAAACTTTCCTTTTTTTTAATGTACAGCACGAGTTTTTGTAGTTTTTTGCGATGTAGGAATTGCTTTTGTCCACGCATTTACTTAGTAACTTAGTAAGTTTCTCATTACTCTATAGCGTTTAATTTAAATTCTTCTTGATGAAAGATCCGCGTTAAAACAAAAAAAGCAAAAACAAACAAAAATTGAAATTTGATCCGTCACATCATAAAAAGTGTCTTCCTTTAAATAAAGCACACGTTTTTCTATTTTTTAGCGTTGCAAGACTTTGCTTTGGTCCATAAACTTTCTTAGTAAGCCTATCATTAACCTTCCTTTAGTTTCAACTATTTTCGATGAAAGTTGCGCGTTAAAAAAATAAAAAAAAAACTGAAATTGTATCTGTCACATCAAAAAATATACAGTAATCCTGAAGATCAAATGGTTTTGAATCTAGACACGTAAACAAAGAAAAAAACCTCGTTAAAAAACTAAAAGAAATTTCGAAAACTTTCGTTAAAAAATTGAAATGGGAAGTACGGAAAACTTCAGAAATGAAAAAAAGTTAGTACGAAAATTCAAATTACTGAAAGATCAAACTTCGCGACGTATGGTAAAAGCCGGTGCATTTTCAAGGTGATTACAAGGCAGACTTTTCATTACATTGACCTGACTTTTAATTTATATGACTACTGCGTTTCGTGTGGAGTACGTTTCGTTGTGTTCGGGTAATTTTGTATCAGTTTCGAAAAACGGAAAGGGAAAGAAACGGCGCTGCATTGGCGTGTAAAGAGAAGGACGTCTAGACACGGCCCCGCACTTTGTCTCGCGTCAAATATCGAATAGCCCCCCTTTCCCCCTTTCCCCCCTTTCCCCCCACCCCTCTCTTCTCTCGCTACCCTCCTCCTTCACAAGTCACGGGAGGGGGGTGACACGCCTTTGTTGCCAACGTTTGTTTGATAAATTACCGTTGTCCCTTCTCTCAATCATGTTTGTTTGATTTTTTTTTTTTTTTTTTTTTTTTTTTTTTTTTTTTTTTTTTTTACCTCGCGATTACGCGTCAACTGTCGTGATGCACCAGTGTTTGTCAAAAGGATCGTATGATTTTAACCCTTCATATAGGGGCCGAAGCGTATATTCTAGGTCACTGACTTTAATGGAACTTTTTAAATTCCCAGTTTTGACCTCAGGGAATTATGGCGCTCGCTCTTTGCAGCACTATGGCCGGTGGTGTAGGTGGGGGGGGGGGGAGTAGGCAAATAGTCAGTGAAAAAAAGTAATTAAAAATCATTGTTTTAGACCTCTGAAGCTTGATTTAAATATTTTCTGTGGCATTTTATTGGTTTAAAGTACTTTTTAAGAGTGTTTGATGTGATTTAATTGAACTTTTAAATTCCCAGTTTAGACTCACTATGGCATTTGCAACCCGCAGCACTATATGGTCGGGAGGGGGGGGGGTGAGAGGCAAAAAATCAGTAAAAAAAGGAATTGAAAATCATTGCTTTTGACCTTTGAAGCTTAATTCAAATATTTTCTGACATTTTATTGGGTTAAAGTCCTTTTTGAAAGTGTTTTATGTGCTTAAAATTAGTCTGGAAAGTTTATAAATGAAAAATTTATGATAAATGGACTTTCTGATTTTTAGCCACTTTTTGATAATCTCAGACCATAGAGTGCAATCTAATTACTGTGCTTCAGAATTTAAATGAAAGTACGGAGTGGGAAAATAACTCGTTGAAACTCGTTAAATGCCCATTCTAACTAGGACCTTTTTAACAGGTCAGTCTGATAGTTCTGTAGTCATTGTGACCAAATCAGGAAAACATGCTATTCAAATGGAAATTGATTTCCCGATTTGGTAGAGGTTCATTCAAACGGGTCAGTCCGGTAGCACTGTATTCTTGACCAAATCGGGAAAAACACGTTATTCAAATGAGGACTCATATCCCAATTTGTTTAATCAAGGTTCATTTTAACTCTCACTACAAGTCTGCAGGTCGATCTTTGAAATCAGTGGATAAAACTGGTAGATTGGATAAATAGAGGGCTGCTGGTCCCTCTAAAGGGTTTATGGAAAAATATACCTCTGTAACCAAGTGTGCCTCCGCGCTACATTCGATAAGCTATGTCGGCTGCTTGAAACAAGCCGATAAAACCCGATAGCTTATCGAATGTAGCGGAGGGGATACTTGGTTACAGAGGTATATTTTTCGAGAAACACTTTGGAGGGACCAATGGTAGCCTTCATTTATGGAGGGTACTGATAACGTCGACACCCACAACGTCGACTCGCGACGTCGACAACCACAACGTCGACAAAAATTCGGTGTCGACGTTATGGGTGTCGACGTTCATAAATCGCGACATCGCTCTCGGAAATGAACATCGACACCCACAACGTCGACACGCGACGTCGACAACCATAACGTCGACAAAATTTCGGTGTCGACGTTATGGGTGTCGACGTTCATAAATCGCGACACCGCTCTCGGAAATGAACATCGACACCCACAACGTCGACACGCGACGTCGACAACCATAACGTCGACAAAATTTCGGTGTCGACGTTATGGGTGTCGATGTTCATTTTTGAGCGCGGTGTCGCGATTTATGAACGTCGACACCCATTACGTCGACACCGAAATTTTGTCGACGTTATGGTTGTCGACGTTGCGTGTCGACGTTGTGGGTGTCGATGTTCATAAATCGCGACACCGCGCTCAAAAATGAACGTCGACACCCATAACGTCGACACAGCAAATTTCGACTTGGCAACGCCGCCGTCGCACAAGAGTGAAAACACAAAAAAGACAGGCTTGTTCGGAAATCACTGCATCGTCGAAGACCAAAGATGCGGCTCATCAAGGCTGCCATGCTTCTTGACCATACTGGCCAATTGAAGGCGCAACTTGCGCTGGGTTGGTTCGAAATCACTGCATCGTCGAAGACCAAAGATTATTAAGCCTAAAAGATATGGCACTTCCTATCTCCGCCGTGTTGAAAAACCGTTGGCCGGGCTCCGTAAAAAACGCCTGCAGAATGGCCGTGATACAACGTGCAGTACGCTGGTGACCGTAAACATTGTCGTTATTCATGTTGTTGGAAATGAGGTTAGATTCTCTGTCGCATACAAATGTTTGTCAGTAAGGTGAATCCTCAACGACCTGTAGTAAGATTCTCATCCGCTAGATAACGCCACTTTTGCATTTCTAGATAGTAAATTACGCCCTTTAATAACCAGATCGGTAAAAAAAAACATTAGTTCAAATGCTTCAATTAGAACTAGAAACATTTTATTCGAAAAATAAAGGAAAATATTGCATTATCTCGAATAGTAGATTCGGAAGTGCCCCGTGTGCCAAGCGTCCAGTTTTCTGGACACCCTGTATCTCCGAATCTAATCATGGGAAAAATCTGACATTTTTTTCTCTAATTCTACTTTAGCTCAAATTTCAATTTTCATCAATTTCGGTTCACAGGGGAGCCTGATGCATTAATGGGTTAAATCCCCCCTCACGGAGATGTTTCTTCGCTACTCTCTTGCTACGCCAGTGTTGTCAGAGGTTTTCATCGAGTCTTATGACGCGTCACTTTTCTGACTGCATGATAGTTCAGGAAGAAAGATATTAAGATCAGACTCCTGTTTTTCTTAGTCATAGCGATTAAGAAGGGAAAAAAAGGAGCAGAGTGCGGAAACATATTTGCGGAGCAAGGAAGGACACTCATACGATCAGCAACAGAGAGTACGAAGAAATAGACTGCGCGATGACTCGCGACTGATGTGAGAGGAAATGTTCCTCGCAGCGCGCCCGTTCAAAACTCCCGCGCAAGAAATAAGGCTGGCTCACACGAGCTGACTCCCTCTGCAGACTCATCTCGCCGCGCCCGCGCCAGCCGCTGCCCGGAGTCAGCGTAAGGTTTGCCCTTTATGATCTAACATTTGTTCGAATTTGATCTCTCTGTGTCTCTTGGACGCAACAATGCTTTGTAAGTCTCTCTACTTTTCCTTTTTATATCTCCTTCTTTTCAAATCAAAAAAGAAAAATGGAAAAAAGAAGATTTCATCGTGAGACTGAGATATTGTCGCCATAACCGTGCCATGCCGTGCCGTGCCGTAATTGAGCCGTTATCATTAACTGATCGGAATCGAAAATCGAAAAATACCCATGCGCATTCGGATGGGCTCACTTTGTAAATTTGAATCACTAAGGAAGGAAATGAACTTAGTTTTTTCCTGTATCTCTCCTTTTGCGGGTGCACTCTAATATTCACTATAGAGAAGTAAAGTACTGGGTGTCCCAGATCTACCGTACCAGACCTTTTTCTCGGCCGCTATTCGACATAGAAAGCTGAAAAGTAGCAGACGAATGTATTTTGACGAGGCAAATTCAAATTTTAGGGTTTCAAAGCCTCCCGACAATTTTTAGGGAGTTTTTGTGGGGATCGACCTCTTTTCGCAATTGAGGATTCCCGCTTTAACCCTTTCCAGCACGCATTTTGGAATTTGACTTTTTTTGAGATTTTTTTAGACCGTTCAAAAGAGGACAATGTTCTAAGACTTTTGATGGGTCACACATGTTTTTGCAAAATGTCCATATTTAAATTCCATTGAAACCCATGTTACAGAAAATAGTACATATGTCGTAAAACCTTGCTGTAAAGGGTTAAAAGTGAAAAAAGTTCAAACATTGAGTCAGATTGGTACTCCTAATCCTGTATTACAATATGACATTTGGTTTGTCAACTGAAAAGCATTTTTGGGCTCCAAATTCCCCCTCAAAATAGCCCCCAAGCATAAAAAAACCCAATTTGTGCAAAACTGATCGTAAAATCTCCGGAAAAATTCTAGAACAGGCGTATTTTGGGCCAGAAAGCTCAAATTTGACGACTAGACGCCGGGGGGGGGGGACGTGTCATCGCAATTTGGGCCTCTGATAGACCAAGATAAGACTTCATAGATTTGACGCAGCCGGCGAAAACGGATTGAAGATGAGTAAGCATCTTAATTGGTCCCACCAGACGTCTAACTTGGTATCCAGAGAGGGCGAGAGGAGAAGTGGGGGGGGGGGCGAAAGTAGGGCTTGCTCCCCAGAAATATCGGATGAAGTAAAAACTGTCGTAAAAACACCGAACAAATTGCTATATAGCGGTTTACGAGGTTACAGCTCGTATGTCATGGTCTCATGACTCTCAGATACCCTTCGCGTCACTCTTAAAGGAGGAGAATGGGGCCCCGAGAGCACCACGACAAAAAATTCTACAGCCCCATTTCTTGGTTTATCTTTTGGCTTAGCATGACATTTTTTGCCTTGGCACCCCTACTTTTAGAGTGACGCAGCTAGGGCTCCAGGGAGTCCTGGGTTCATCAAATTCGCGTTTACTGACCCCGCAGACCGCTATATTTTCGGCGTTTTTTCGCCAATTTTTACTTCATCCGATGTTTCTGGGGAGCAGGATCTTCTTTGGGCACCCCTCCCTCCTATACTTCTCCTCTCGCTCTCTTTGGAGGCCAAGTTAGACGTCTGGTGGGACCAATGCAAAGATGCTTACTCATATTCAATTCGTTTTCGCCGGTTGTGTCAAATCTATGAAGTCTTATCTTGGTCTTTCAGAGGTCCAAATTGCGATGACACGTCCGTCGTCCGCCCCCCCCCCCCCCCACCGGCCCCGTTATCACTCTTAGAGTGACCGGGGGCTCCTGTAGTTATCAAATTTGAGTTGTTTGACCCACAATACGCCTGTTCTAGAATTTTTCCGGAGATTTTATGATCATTTTTGCACAATATGGTTTTTTATACTTGGGGGCTATTTTGAGGGGGAGTTGGAGGCCCAAAAATGATTATCAGTTGACGAACCAAATGATATTTTGTGTTTTAAGATTAGGAGTAGCACTTTGAATCAATTTTTGAACTTTGTTCGCTGCAGAAAGGGGGTCCTTCAATGCCTCCAATAATCGTTTGTGAATAACCACTCTGAGAACCTTCCTATAATGTCAGCGTAAAGAAAGAGAAAAACTTAAAATGGTAATCTCCCATTTGTTAGTATCTCACGCCACCATCACTCTCGCGAAACTTATAAGCATTTAATGAGTTATGGAGTGAATTTCGTATGAGCTTTAGTGTTATCATCGTTATTTTCACCGGTTTTTGCCTGTAAATCGTTTCATTAGATCGCTTACAGCAAAATTGTGCGACAGCCTAGGGGCGCGAGGACTCGTTCAATCTGGCAACCGTGCTCTTTTGTCATTTAAGTCTATACAAAATTATCGATACCAGGTGAAACACAGCACTTCACCAAAGAATCGAGTATTTTACACAGTTTTAAATGGAGAAAATCCATTGTTGCCACATTGCACGAGCCGCATCTGCGCAACAGCCTCATTACAGTGCATGGTCCGGTGTAATTAAGCTTTTCAAGATCAACGAAATCTACTGGCGCAATAATCTCGGAGATAATACCGGTTATTAAAGGGCGTAATTTCCTATCTAGAAATGCAAAAGTGGCGTTATCTAGCGGATGAGAATCTTACTACAGGTCGTTGAGGATTCATTTTACTGACAAACATTTGTATGCGACAGAGAATCTAACCTCATTTCCAACAACATGAATAACGACAATGTTTACGGTCACCAGCGTACTGCACGTTGTATCACGGCCATTCTGCAGGCGTTTTTTACGGAGCCCGGCCAACGGTTTTTCAACACGGCGGAGATAGGAAGTGCCATATCTCTTAGGCTTAATAATCTTTGGTCTTCGACGATGCAGTGATTTCGAACCAACCCAGCGCAAGTTGCGCCTTCAATTGGCCAGTATGGTCAAGAAGCATGGCAGCCTTGATGAGCCGCATCTTTGGTCTTCGACGATGCAGTGATTTCCGAACAAGCCTGTCTTTTTTGTGTTTTCACTCTTGTGCGACGGCGGCGTTGCCAAGTCGAAATTTGCTGTGTCGACGTTATGGGTGTCGACGTTCATTTTTGAGCGCGGTGTCGCGATTTATGAACATCGACACCCACAACGTCGACACGCAACGTCGACAACCATAACGTCGACAAAATTTCGGTGTCGACGTAATGGGTGTCGACGTTCATAAATCGCGACACCGCGCTCAAAAATGAACATCGACACCCATAACGTCGACACCGAAATTTTGTCGACGTTATGGTTGTCGACGTCGCGTGTCGACGTTGTGGGTGTCGATGTTCATTTCCGAGAGCGGTGTCGCGATTTATGAACGTCGACACCCATAACGTCGACACCGAAATTTTGTCGACGTTATGGTTGTCGACGTCGCGTGTCGACGTTGTGGGTGTCGATGTTCATTTCCGAGAGCGATGTCGCGATTTATGAACGTCGACACCCATAACGTCGACACCGAATTTTTGTCGACGTTGTGGTTGTCGACGTCGCGAGTCGACGTTGTGGGTGTCGACGTTATCAGTACCCTCCTTCATTTATCCAGTCTACCAGTTTATCCACTGATTTCAAAGATCGGCATGCTAGTCGGTCTGATTGTACTATATTAATTTGCTCGGTTCAGCAAAGGCCAGCAATATGGGACTTGATCATAACATGATTTCCCGATTTGGTTTCAAAAACTACAGCGCTGTAGGACTGACCTTTTTAAACGGACTTTGCATTCTAAATTAATGGAGTCACTGTAGTCTCTGTGACCAAGTCGGGAAAAAGTGTAATTCAAATGAGGATTGATTTCCCGATTTGTTTGGTCCAAGGTCCATTTCAGCAGATCAGTCTGATAGCACTAAATTTGTTTGCTCCGTTCAGTATATGCCAGCAGTAGAAACTGACCATAACACGATTTCCCGATTTGGTTACAAAGACTACAGCGCTGTCGGTCTGGTTTTTTTAAACAGACCTTGCATTCTAATTTGGAGTAGCAAAACATCATGTCAGTTATTATACCTGAAATTCGCTGTACCTGAGGTATAGTGAATTTATGCATATACGCTATAGGTGGCGGCTCCGGCTCGTGCAAGTTAGCAACTGTGTATTTGCCCATTTAAAAAAATGTGAAGCAATTAATTTTCCAGGATGAGGCTATCAGCCTCTTCAAAAATCGATTTTTTTACCTAAATTTAATTAAAAAATTACATATTTGCCAAATAGAACAAGACGCCATGCTTTTGTAATGACGCCATGACGTGTGATAGTGCAATTCTTCTTTTTCAATGGTCATGTCTGGTCCATGTTAAATTGTCTAGATGGGTGCACTGGAGGGAAAAAAAAAAAAAAAAAAAAAAAAAAAAAAAAAAAAAAAGATTATCAGAAGCATGACGATGTGTGACGAACCAGTGTTGCCAGATTTGGGTGGAAAAGCCGTATGTTTTACATTGATTTAAATGGGGACGATACGGCTTTTTACCCTCCATCTGGCAACGCTGTGACGAACAGCCATGACGAACCAATGTATAGGATAGTATAATTACCAGAATTCTAGTGTTTGTACCGTAGCTCTTGGCAATTTTAAAGAAATTCTACTTTTATAACCATATTCTGGTATTTACACTAGAATTTTCTGGTCAAAGTGCTAGACTTTCTGTGATTCACATATCGTTGTTCTTCTGCGGTAATATTATTAGAATTCAGGAATTGTTTTTTTAGTGTGCTCTCTCTAAAAGTTGAACCAATGTCCCAATCTTCCCCTGTTTTTTTTTTTTTTTTTTTTTTTGTGTGTAAAAAAGACGTTACCCCGGGTAAGTCCATCATAAATATCAGTCGTTTTCATCAGCATATATATCTATGACTTTGAAGTTATCGGAAATGTTGAAATCTATGCATTCGTTTTCTATCATCGGGGAGAATCTCCTCATTATAGCTGGAGATTTTGTTGATAGGAGCAAAGGGTAAACTGATATTCAAGCAACGGTATCATGTGCAGGAGTTGCATGGCAAAAAGGATCTCAATTTCTCCAACCATTCCAAAAGGCTCAAACCTGAGCGAATACAGGAATTTGTCTTACTCTCTTTCCTTCCATTTGAACTCATGTGTTAGAAAGGGATAGCAAAAGGGGGCCATCACGTGACTTTAGCCTCTTCCGTCCCTTTCTAACACACGCGTTCAAATGAAAGTATAGAGAGAGGAAGACGAATTCCTGTCTCCACCCGTGCGTGGGTTCAAAAAGATACGGAACGAGCAACAACTACTGAGAGGCAACGCCATTTTACAATTCTTGTCCCCAAAGTAAGGCAGCATGAACGCGGTTTATTTGCTTCTCGTTTTTTAACCTCTAATCAATTTTTTTTTTTATTAATTCAGAGGAATCTATCCATTTAAACAAAAGTGAAAGTGTTTTAGAGTGTGGCAATCTGCAAACAGAATTTTAACATACAACTATCCAGGTGAGAGAATTTCGCTTGTTTCTGTCATTGTGTCAGTTTTTTTACTGTGCAAATCCTTCTCAAAGAAAAAGTTATATCAATGTCTGTGTCCAGATAACCACTGTGTAATACTTGCATACTTTCGTTGAAAATCAATGGGGCTATTGCACACTTTTGCTATAAGCTATTTAATAGTCGATTATGGCGTAAAAACCTCAAAAAATAACGATGGCGGCACTAAAAACTTCTAAAATCCACTCCTAAACTCAATAAACGCAGTTATTTGCGCGAGCGTAATGGTGGCCGAAGGCACTAACAATGGGAGATTCCCATCTAACAATTCTGAAACTCCATCAAGAAGTGACCAATAAGAGACTACTTCATTTGACACCGGTGTCACTAGGTGTTGCGGCACCATTCATTGGATGTGGATCATCACTCTGATGACTAATTATACTCTGTGAATCACCCTTGTCAACATAGAAAGAGTGACGAAATTAAGATAGGAATCTCCCATTGTTAGTGCCTTCGGCCACCATTACGCTCGCGCAAATAACTGCTTTTATTGAGTTTAGGGGTGGATTTTGGAAGTTTTTAGTGCCGCCATCGTTATTTTTTGAGGTTTTTACGCCACAATCGACTATTAAATCGCTTATAGCAAAAGTGTGCAATAGCCCCATTCAGAGGAATCTATCCATTTAAACAAAAGTGAAAGTGTTTTAGAGTGTGGCAATCTGGAAACAGAATTTTAACATACAACTATCCAGGTGAGGGAATGGGTCTGTTGCAAACGTTTGCTACAGCGCTATAGAGTGTTTAGTCTGATGTAAAATCGCGTGAAAAGTCCATTGGTGGCATCAGAAAGTCATAAAATGCAGTATGAAACTCACGAGAAACGTTTAATGAAATCCAAGATGGTGGTAAAATGTCGAGCAACCTGTATGCATGCACCACGAACATCCAAGGGTAGCCAACCTCACAATATTGATCACAACCAATCACAACGTAAACAAACACATAACCTCTGAAACTGTAAGGTTGTCAAAGTTGGCAATCCTTAGATGTTAAAGGTGCATGTATACAGATTGCTCGATATTTTAACGCCATCTTGGATTTCGTTAAACGTCTCTAGTAAGTTTATTATCGCATTTCACGACTTTCTGATGCCACCAATGAATTTTTCGGGCAATTTTACATACGATGAAACACTCTTTACCGTTGTATCAAAAGTTTGCAACAGACCCATTTCGCTTGTTTCTGTCATTGTGTCAGTTTTTTTACTGTGCAAATCCTTCTCAAAGAAAAAGTTATATCGATGTCTGTGGCCAGATAACCACTGTGTAATACTTGCATACTTTCGTTGAAAATCAATTTCAAATGGATTTGCCGCATTTTTTAAAATCTAAGAGTTACGAAAAATGAGGCAAAATAACCGAACCTGTGTGAAAATGTAGGTACTAGCGGAGACAAAGATACCTGGCCAGAATATATGCAACACGCAACACACTTAATACGCGTGTTGAATGGGAAAATTTGTATTGCTTATTGCATACCCTGGATAGGTATCTTTGTCTCCGCTAGTACATAAGATTTGTCCATCATGACTGCCTCTGTGCTGCCTCAAAAGCACGTCCCACAAATCCTCTCTATTGGTATGACTCGTTGCACTGGCGCAACTAGGATCTCTTCCATCTCTCTCATTTCCTATTTGAATGTATAAGTAGGGAAAGGACAGAAAGAGGGAGTTTTATCCCCTTGTCCACCCTTGTCTAACATACGTTTCTTAATGGAGGAAAGAGAGAGATGAAGAAACTCTCGTTGCGCTACTGACTCGTTGATATAATTATAACTGAGTTTTAACTGAAATTGCGGTAGTAAAAACCCGAAATGATAAACCAGTTTGGGTTTTTACTACAGCACATTAGTTTTGACTAAAACTTCTAGTAAAATCCCGAAAAAGTAAGAGATTTCGGGTTTTTACCGAAGAGGCCCTCGTCAAGACAAGTAATTACGCGTTTTTACGGATTTCGGGTTTTTAAGTACTGTAACATATGTACAACAATCGATTGTCGGTGAATCACTGCTTCATTATTGAATCAATTTGTTTACATAGAATCAAATGCGTAAGAAAAACGTTGTCGTAAAATGAGGCTCTTGCAAACTTTTGCTATAGGGGATTGTAGAGTTGAATCTTGCATAAAAATCTGTAAAAATGACGATGAGTACACTAAAAAATCTCAAAATTCACTCTCAGAATCGGGCTTAATGGCAGAGAGACGCAGGTATCATGGGAGATTCCTATCTAAATCGAGACATATCTCTGTGTTTCCGTAGAGAAAGTGACATAATAGACAGGAATCTCCCATGATACCTGCGTCGAACCGCCATTACCATCTTGCCGTTATAGCACTTATGTGAGTTTTTTTTACTGAGTTTTGGACTTTCTTAGTGTGATTTTCGTGATTTTTGCCGGTCTTTTCATAAGATTGGACTTTATTTGCTTATAGCAAAAGTTTGCAAGAGCCCCATTGCACGATGCCGCCACTGATGTCAGTGGCGTCGCGTGCCATCTGGCAACGATGTTACTCCTCCATTTAAACTCCTTACATAAATCGAATTTTCCTTGTGCACTGTGCAGTGTGCACCCCCTGAATTCGACCTTTTACATGAGTTTAAATGTGTAGAATGCAGTGTTGCCAAATTGCACGCGACGCCACTGACTGATGTCGTTCAGTGGCACATTTTGTTTTCACGAACAAGTTGTGCTTAATACGCCGGATCACGGTAGAGCCGCGAAAAGTACGGAAGCTGACAGAAACCTAGGAAAATGATGGAAGCTTATTCAACTTTGGAAGGGGGGGGGGGGATTTTCAGCCTTGTCTTTGCCATGAAATTCGATGATTCGCTATTCTTGACACGCTCAATTTTTGACGCATGGAAATCTGAGAACTTCGTAGATGTCGATTTTCAGTCAGCGCGTTGTTTTAACCTTCTCGCGGAAACTTGGAAGCTTTTCGACGCGCTCGTGCAAAAACTCGGATGCTCCAGAACATTCTGCATTTTTCCGCGCTGCTCCGTCAGTGGTCTGATAATTTAATTTATTTTAGTCGAAATGGCACGCATATAGGCCTTAGCTGTCACAACTGGCCCTACAGTGGGCAGAAATGACCAATTTGGCGATCAAACATCAGAAAGTTAAACTTGCCTACATTTATAGTTTAAAAGCTTTCAGGACTAAATTTTAATCTTTAAACAACTTCTAAAAAATGATTTTAACTGGGGAAAGGACACTGAGAGTCAAATTATTTTCAAACTATAGTCGATTTTTAACGACATAGTGTGTCCGGCTGTTATGAACGTAAAACCAGGTTTTCATCATAAGATACCTCTTTCTCACCCTTTTTGCGTGATATGCATGATATTTTGACTCGCTGATTCTAAATTCGGCCTTAGTTTTTACTCAAAACTCAAATTTTTCCAGAATTTCGAATTTTTTGCGAAGAAGACGTAATTTCGAATTTAAGTAAAATCTAGGCTAGTTCAATGAAAACTGATTGCATTTTTGAAATTAGCGTCTCAAAATATACAAGATAGCGATGATAAAGTGAAATTGCGTAGGCGTAGAATTATTCTAAAACACAAAAAATTAGTAAAATTAACACTGATGGATGGTGAATGTCGCGGACACATTATGTCCTTTTTGATGCTTACTTAATATTGTGATGTTGTCGTGGAATGCGCGGGAATTCGGCAGATACTAACCTGCAAATGCATCAGAAAATATGAAATATCTAGTTCCGGCTGTTTTTCCTGTGAAACAATGCACCACTAAGCATTTTCGAGGAAGTGGATCATAACAGTTGCGTATATCGTGCAATTTGGTAACGTTGTATTTTGTTAATTTGAACCCATGTTAAGGTGATTCCATGGCACGTGACCAAGGCGATCGATTAATCGATCGATTAATAGCTATTTCCCGGACTCTGTGGAGTTTTCTTTTTGTAAAACCAGGATTGTCAGCACCTGGAGTGTCGTTTTTGATGCTTACTTTGCGTCAGTGTTGGCAACCAGTGACGTAGCGTGCAATTGGCAACGTTGTATTGTGTCAATATAAACCCATAAAAAATATGGTACTATTGGGTTGTTCGTTGAACACATTCGCATTCGATCTTTTACATGGGTTTAAATGGACTCGATACAACGTTGCCAAATTGAACGCTACGCCACTGTTGGCAACGCCGAACAACTGAGGTTTTTCCCATCATCTTGAAATTCTAGCTCTATCGGTCGTGTTTTCTAAAGCCGGGGATTAAGGCAGCCGTGTTCTACAGCTTAGTGGCCGCGTACTTTAAACACACAACATTTTCAAGAGGTTAATTGTTTTTTCAGTGACAATTATACAGAATACCAGGTCTTCTGCTAATCCACACTCTTCGTCAGTTTGGTCCGCCTTTCTTCGAACTTTCCAGATCGAACTTTTACCTCCCATTCATTCTGCATCCGTCCCGATTTCCTTGTAAACTGTTGCCTGACCCAGCGAGGCTGCCGATTCACGTTTAATTAAGAGAATCGGTCTGTCTCGAACTTTTGATTTTGCTTCAGAGTAATTACTATTGTAAAATCAAATGAAAAAAACGTTAGAACTTGAAAGCATCAGATAGGTCAAGAATACACTCACAAAATCAATAAATGCGTTCAAACACAATGGGGCTGTGGCACAATTTTGCTGTAAGCGATTTAACAATCGATTCTGGTGTAAAACCCTCTACAGATATCGATGGC
Organism: Trialeurodes vaporariorum; assembly: GCA_011764245.1. Taxonomy (NCBI): domain Eukaryota; kingdom Metazoa; phylum Arthropoda; class Insecta; order Hemiptera; family Aleyrodidae; genus Trialeurodes; species Trialeurodes vaporariorum. Next base: position 11,714,471 of record VMOF01000111.1, on the reverse strand, counting down.
AGCACCAAAAATTTCCGAAATTCAATCCTAAACTCAATAAACGCTTTTATTTGCGAGAGCGTATAATGGTGGCTGAGGGCAGTAATAATGGGAGATTCCTATCTTAATTTCGTCACTTTCTCAATGCTGACAAGTATGATTCACAGAATAATTAGTCACCAGAGTAGTGATCCACATCTGATGAATGGCATACTGTGACACCTTGTTACACTGGTGTCACATGATAGTTGTCTCTCATAGGTCACTTCTTGATGGAGTTACAGCTTCTTAATTGTTAGATGGGATCGCCCATTATTACTGTCCTCAGCCACCATTACGCTCGCTCAAATAAAAGCGTTCATTGATTTTAGGAGTGGATTTCGGAAGTTTTTAGTGCTGTTATCGTTATTTTTGGAGGTTTTCACACAAGAATTGTCTATTAAATCGCTTATAGCGAAAGCGTGCAACAGACCCATTTAAAGAGTGCTGTTGTTCAGAGAATCTGTGTAAGGCAGAAGTTTGTGATGTGTAAAATCAAATGAAAAAAAAAAACTTGAGAACTTAGAAGCATCAGATAGTTCGAGAATTCACTCACAAACTCAATAAATACGTTCAAACACAATTCAAAGAGTGCTGTCTGTTGTTCAGAGAATCGGTGTATGACTGAAGTATACGAAAATACTCTGATATGCGGCGTCAACTTCCAAAACCGGCACAATCCATTTTATAAAAGAATTGAGTTAGGGATGGATTCGTTTTCTTCTTTTTATTCTTCTTCTGCATGCTATGGAAACACTCAACTTAACCAAAACCGATCATATCCGTATAATATCAGCATTAGAAAATTGGGAACGTTTCCAGAACCGGCTTAGTCCGCGACAATGCCAGGTTCACGTTACCAGAAGGAGTCAAGGCTATAAATTGCTTGAATCACTGGCACAACCAGGATCTCTTTCATCTCTCTCATTTCCCATTTGAATGTATAAGTAGGAAAAGGACAGAAACAGGGGGTTTCACCCCGTTGTCCATCCTTGTCTAACATACGTTTTTTAATGGAGAAAATAGAGACATGAAGAAACTCTCGGTGCGCTACTGGCTCAAATTGAGTAGGTAGTTAACTATTCCTACTTAGCGGTGTTCGTTTTGCCTATCTCAGTAATTGAAGGAGCTCGATGAGATTTCACTTTGCAAAGGACAATTAATTCGGAATTGCTTTTACTGTCAATGAGGGATCGAGCTGTGAAAACGAATAATTCGGGCGTTATTGAAAGGTCGCATTCGAGAGTGTCGACCAACGTTGCCAAATCGTAAACTTTGTAATTTATCGTTCCATTTTGTCCATTTGAAGTTTGAACAGTGCATGGCGTAGCGTGCAATTTGGCAACATTGTATTCCGTCTGTTTAAATCCATGTAAAAGGTCGATTTCGATGGTGTTCAACGAACGCCCATCAGTTCGATATTTTCAATGGGTTTAAATGGAGATAGTACAACTGCAACGTTGCCAGATTGTACGCACATTACGTGTACAGTTCGTCCGTTTAAACCTATGAAAAAGATCGAAGTATCGGATGTTTGGTGAACAACTTGTCATTCGACCTTTTACATGGGTTTATGAGTTTAGATATGGATGAAGTACAACGTTGCCACATTGCACGCTACTCCTCTGCAGTGGCGGCTCGTGCGATTTGGCAACAGTGTTTTTATCCCATTTAAATACATGGAAAACAATCGAAACTCGAGGAGGCTACCAGCCTCCACTTGAATCGATTTTTTACCCAAGTTTAAGTGGGAAAAATGCATGGTTGCCAAATCTCACGGGCCGCTACTGCTCTGTTGTGAAAGCGTCATCGAATCGCGGTGTTTATGCAGATAATATTTCTAGAGGATTAGTTCTCACGTGTCACCAATCCTTTTTCCCGGAACTTCTGTTTGTTTTCGTGGGGAAACTTTTGATGCTATTCAATTGGTGGGGTGGCGGAAGGGGTGGATGTTCTAAGCCCACTATATGAAACTCGATCATGTAGGTAATCATCATTGGAGAGTAATGATTCAAAAGATTAGCCTATTGACGTCATTATCATACGGTGCGTATTGCGTATTTACATCAAATAATGCTCTGATCGATCTGTTTCTCTTTTCGTAGAATATTATGTCGTCCTGCATCATTTGATTACCACGTTAAATTCGTCAAACTACAAAATATTATACATGGTCCAAAAATGGGAGTATCAGAACTACCGTCCCGTGTATATTTAATGTGTCATTTTTCAATTCACCGATGATTCCAGCGGTTGAGAAAAGATTACACTGTTCAGTTTAGAGTATGACACGTAATGCACGAAAATGCTCGCATCCGTAATCTTTTCTCGACCGGTGGAGTCGTCGATGACTTCTAAAAACTTGCGGATATTTTAATAATTTTACGGCGATTGTACCGATTGAAAAAAGATTACAGTTGCGAGTAATTTTGTTGCATTACATTCATGAACAGAACTGAACTGTGTAATATTTTCTCAACCGGCGAAATCGTCAATGAATTGAAAAAATGCCATTAAATATACACGAACGGTAGCACTGTTGAATGTGCTTCCCGGTTGACCGCAAATGGTCAAAACGCGAAGTTGTGTGTGGTCACTGCATCCTTATAGTTTAGTCCTTAGTTTTATCCTTAGTTCTTACTAACTTTTGCTGTAAGCGATTGAATAGTTAATGGTCTGTTGCACACTGCGGCCTTAGCGTTTAAAGTATCAATTCCTATGTAAAAAGCCGAGAAATAACAATGGCAGCATCAGAAAACACTAAAATTCAGTACTAAACTCACATATTGCGAAAACACTAGACACTATTCACCCCTGTATCTTTCCACACGTGCACGATATTTTGCGAAATAGCGCGGCATATTCAAATAATCACGGCCGACTGTCATCACAGCTGACTTCATAAACAAATAAAAAGTAAACACTGACGGCGTCTGTTCGAATTCTTACGTTTCAATATCCTCAATTTCTCACAAAAGGTTGTGAAAGGTACGGAGACCGATATTTGTGTCGAAAATGGATGATTCCAACTGCGATCATCATGCTTGGAACTCCTGTGTTTATTGTTTCATTTTGATAAGTTTCCGACACAAATATCGGTCTCCGTACCTTTCACAACCTTTTGTGAGAAATTGAGGATATTGAACGTAAGAATTCGAACAGACGCCGTCAGTGTTTACTGTTTTTGTTTATGAAGTCAGCTGTGATGACAGTCGGCCGTGATTATTTGAATATGCCGCGCTAATTTCGCGTAATATCGTGCACGTGGTGGAAAGATACAGGGGGGAATAGTGTCTAGTGTTTTTCGCAATTTATGAGTTTAATACTGAATTTTGGTGTTTTCTGATGCTGCCATTGTTTTTTTTCGGGTTTTTTCATAGGAATTGATACTTTAAAACGCTGTAGCCGAAGTGTGCAACAGACCCATTCTTGGTGAAATCCAGCGAAAATTATGATGAGCTTATTAAAAAAATTTCGATATCCACTCACAGACTCACAAATGAAAGAACTCGCAGTTGATTTGCATCGCATTAATTTATTAGCAGAACCGGTCACCGAAATCATCTCGTTTTCCGGACAAATTAGTTGTTAATTTGATTCACGTTGTAATGACGGCTCTTCTCAATAAAAAATGAGAGACAGCAAGCGAAGGCTGTTTGATGAATTTTATCTGACATGCGGGAGTTTTTGGAAAAAGTGTCGTTTTTAAATAAGTCAAGGAAAAATGTTGGCAAAATAGTTTCAAACGTTATTTGTCTGTCGGTGGATCTCGAATTTCGAATGTTGAGTTTTGAGAAACAATTGATGTATGAATAATACACCTGCTTTATTTTTAAAATCGAAGAATTACATTATCACAAGTATGAGTAGGTAGATATCGAATTTGAGACTAATATTACGAAGCCAAACCCATTTTTTATCAGTACGATTGAGGTAGAATTAATTTGTTAACTTTGTTTGACTGTGGTTTTGACTCTTTGTGACTCTTGTGTATAGTCGAGGCGCACTTTTTGATTCTTGATTTCCATTGTAGTGGTCTGCAAACTCGTCATTCTGTTGCAAAATTTATAGACGCTGAGACTGCATTTGATCCTTTGAATATTGCGTTGCTTTTACTCAGTAAGTATTTATTTACGATTTTTGAGCGTCAAAAATTTGGTAGACTTCTCTCTTGGCACGGAGGATTTCCGAGAACCGACAGACTCAACAATTTACACACGTCCAGTAGAAATTGCGAACGGTGAAAAATACAAAAAAAGGACGAAATTTTCGCCCTAAAGGCCAAAACTCGGCAAAAATAGTCGACTTTGAATATTGATGACTCTCATATATTCGATATTAGACGAAATATTCTTAATTTAATTCCGACTGAAAAATACGAATTTCTGAGAGTCATCAATATTCGAATCGACTATTTTTGCCGATTTTGGCCCTTTAGGGCGAAAATTTCGTCCGTTTTTTCGTTTTTTTGACCGTTGGAAATTTTTTACTGGACGTGTGTAAATTGTTGAGTCTGTCGGTTCTTGGAAATCCTCCGTCCCAAAGAGAGAGATCGGGAAAACAACGGACACTGCAAAGGGTTGGAGTAGCCAGCATAGCCACACTGTTGCTAAATAAATAGTGCATTACTACCTGAATTCTCACCCGCCTTCTTATCTTGAAGAGAGTATAAGGCCAAATTCGAACTCGGGAGGTCAATTAACATCGGATACACAATTGCATATGGGCGCCCGCAGAAAAATTTCCAAGGGGGGGCAAAATGTTTGAACTACAACGGAAGGTCTAGGGGGGACCCCCCCCCCCCCGTGTAAAAAGGGAAAACTTTTTTTTCACTCAAATAGTGTACAATTTAACCCATTTTAGGTGTATCAAATAATAATAACAATTTTGACGTGTTTGATATAATGGACAAAGGGACGACAGATGATAACGATAGTAAAAAAAATATATAATGTATTATTCCTTGCAAAAAAATGAGTTAAAATTACAATATAAACTAGTAATGAAGTTTCTCAACTATTACTCCTTTGATTAACTGTCATTTTAATTTTATTTTCTTTTTTCCTTTCATTTTTCATAGTGAAATTTTGACTTTTTTGAATTCCAGGGGGGGGGGGGGGCAAGTGCCCCCTCTTGCCCCCCCCTCCGGGCGCCCATGCACAATTGCTTACGCGATTTTAGGTTTTAGGTCCAATTATAAGAAAAAATCCCATGTTTGTGTCTAGGGACCCTTGTTTTGTATTCATTGGGGGCGGACACCTATGTCGTTAAAGCTCAAAAATTTTCTAGGTGTGAGTAAACTTCTGACTTCTGAGACGAGCTCTGTTCCTCTATGCCGACCATATGGTCCTCTATGCCGCCTATATGGTAGGCTGGGCCGAAAAAAGCGAATTTCGGATTTCGAAAACGCAATAGCAAAAAAAAGTTGCTCTAGGTGGTCCTAAAGACGTGTGTAAAATCGCAGCCCCGAAAAACAATTTTTACTATCGCCGCAACGCCTTTGAAATTTCGTCAATTTTGCGAAAAAAGCCAAAATTTCACAATTTTTGACGATTTGGCAACCGTGTTTTGAGGTCGATATTCACCGATATTTTGCCTCACACCAGCTCTAATACACGTGTAATCAACTTAATTTTGCTTATTTTGAGGTTTGGTGCCCCCTAATCCCCTTCTCAAAGGTCCTAAAAATCGCTGAAAATTCCGAAAAAACCCCGATTCTGAGAAACGTTTAGGAACTGTCAAAGGAATCTAAAAGTGATAAAAACGGGTATGTATACCTGGTTTTTTGGCAAAAGTTGTTGACTCTAGAGGGGGTGGTTGGGATGCGCCCCCATACCCACCCTCAAACCCCCCCCCCCCCCCACACACACACACACCCACACCACACCGGCTCAGGATCTATCGTGGTATTTTGATGTGCTTTCTCCACGACGCGACAGCAGTCTAGCTTTGTATGTATGTAATTACGTACAATGGGGATACAAATTTATTGTGTAGAATGTTTTTTGGCAAAACAGATGTGACAGTTACTTAATTTTAAAAAACAAAATTCAGCTCCCCCACCCTAAAATTTTGTCA